>OX456524.1:3747500-3912500 GCA_949748255.1 Eustalomyia histrio | reverse complement strand
ATTTGAAATAAAGACATCATAACCTCGTAAGTAGGGTTATAAAAAGAAAACTACAATACCTAAATTGCCCTAAAATCTAAAGATCCATAATAAAGTTATGACCAGAGCATGCACGTTGATGTACAGTTTCGTCATTGTAATGAAAATTTGTAGATAACTAATAAAGGGAATATTTAAACGGTAGTAAAAATCTCAAATAATAATATTTTTAAAATTTTATTTTAAAGACATGTTATTGTAATCGCCTGTGTTACCACTATATTATTGGTCTTTTTTTAAAAGGTAACCCAAAACACTAGGTCACAAATAACAAACTTTTGTCTGTTATTTGTTTCTAGCATACTTTTTCTCATGGATTTGGACCTACTGAACACGAAAATTAATTTTAAAAATTTTTCTGTCGATTGGTTTGCGAGATACAAATTTTTTAATTTTTTTTTTTTAATTTTTGGAGGTACACTTACTATTTTGAGCATATCTTTAGTCTTCTTTGACCTATTTTATCCTACTACTACTCAAATTAAAGACAATTGAGCCGTCTACAACTTATTCTCAGAAAATTTTCAAATCGGGTTAGTAGTTTTGATGTTGGCGGCTTAAAAAGGTTAAAAAACTGCGTTTTTTTAGTAAAAATGTGGCTGAAAAATTCATATAAAAATTCATATAAAATGTAAAACGCGATGTTAACAGCGATTTTAATTTTTTTACGTATAGCTGACACTTTTCCAAAGAAAATAAGCCCTTACTTAACAAAATCTGATGACAAATGGCCGACTTATTATTTTTTTGGTAAACGACCGAAATTCCGCTATTTCACGATTTTTTGATTTTCATTATTTGCACAGCTTACCTACCCAACGCAAACGAATAAATACATTTGAACTTAATTTAAAATAAACAAAGTACTCTTCGTATATTTTTTTTTAATTTATTTACAGCACTACATGCTCATACATATTTAAACATAAGGAGACACGGTTATCAATTGCATTTCAAAACTGTCTGTGAAAGTGTAAAGAAGTTAATATTTAGAAAACGCAAGGAAGACAATGAGTAAAAGACTACGTGTGTTCGAGTGTTTGAACGATCCAGACAATTTCTGCAATGTTTGTGGCCAGTTTATAAAAAAAAATCACGCACACAAGTTTACTCCAGCAGTACAATTGCACTATTTGAATTATTTTGGTATTTCACCAAATATCACAGAACCATGGACACCTAAGTCGCTGTGTGATCTTTGCTATATAATCTTAACCAACTGGGCAGCTGGCGGAAGGTAAGAATTTTTATTTAAACACATTATACATAGCGAATATAGTAATTTATTTTAATTTTAGCCGCCATATGAAATTCGATACACCAATGATGTGGAAAAAGCCGCTATGCCATTCCACAGACTGTTATTTTTGCCTCACCACAAACAGTGGGGTAGGAAGATTTTTTAAATGGAACTACGCTCAAGTGGGATCGTTTGCGCTTCCAGTACCACATTCGCATGATGTGCCATATCCAGTGTGCCCTGGTGCATCTCTTCAAAAAGCAGAATCGTCAGAAGAAGAGTCTGAGTCAAATGCAAGCGAATTTGAGCCGGGTGCAAAGCGAAAATTACTGTCACAGGCCGAACTAAACGATTGGGTGCGCGATTTTGGTCTCACTAAGGAGAAATCCGAACTTTTTGCGTCTCGGATGATACAGTGTGGATTTGCGGCTTCAGAAGTGAAAGTATCAGCGTACAGAAACCGTCACAAGGAGTATGCAAAATTTTATACAAAGAAAGACCAAATATGTTTTTGCAGCGACATTTCAGGCTTGTTCCAAGAGCTTCACCAAATTCACAACCCCAACGAATGGAGGTTGTTTATTGACAGCAACAAAGAGAGCTTGAAGGCAGTTCTCTTACATAATGGGAATGAAAAGCCATCTGTTCCTATTGCTCATGCGGTTCATTCAAAGGAGAACTATGAAACTATGGACATTTTGCTGAAATGCATAGAGTATAGGAAATACAATTGGAAAATATGCGCCGACCTTAAAGTTGTGGCCATTCTGTGTGGACTCCAAGGAGGCTATACGCGACATTGCTGTTTTCTGTGCCTTTGGAATAGCCGCGCTGATGATCAGCATTATATAAAAAAAAAAATGGCCGGTACGAACGAAACCTGTAGTTGGAGAAGCGAATGTTCAGCGCAAACCACTAATAGAGAACCGTGAAAATATAATACTTCCGCCGCTGCACATAAAATTGGGTTTGATTAAAAATTTTGCCAAAAAATTAGACAAAGAAGGTGAAGCTTTTGCCTATTTACGGTCAATTTTCCCTTACCTTTCGCTGGCAAAAATTAAAGAAGGAGTCTTCGCAGGACCCGAGATAAAAAAAATGTTGAAAGATGAAAAATTCCCAAAGCTGTTATCACCCATCGAAGCCGCAGCATGGAATTCCTTCAGGCTTGTTGTGGAAAACTTTTTAGGAAACAACAAAAGCCCGAATTATAAGGACATAGTTGAGGATCTGGTAAAGAACTATGAAGCCATGGGAGTGCACATGTCACTTAAAATACACTTTCTGGATTCTCATTTGGATTTTTTCCCTGAGAATTTAGGAGACGTGAGCGACGAACACGGCGAGCGCTTTCATCAGGAATTGAAGGCTATGGAACGACGCTATCAGGGCAACTATGACACGGCTATGATGGGTGACTATATTTGGACCCTAATACGTGAGACCGATTGCAGCGAATACAAAAAACAAAGAAGAAGTCAGCAGTTTTTCCACATGGCATAAAATGTACACTTATATCTTTGTTTTTACTCATTTTTTTGTGCGTTGATTTGCTTAATTTAATTAGTTAGTTTAATTTCGTTAGTTTAGCTAATTGTGCGATACATTGAGCATGTAGTGCTGTAAATAAATTAAAAAATAATATACGAAGACTAATTTGTTTATTTTAAATTAAGTTCAAATGTATTTATTCGTTTGCGTTGGGTAGGTAAGCTGTGCAAATAATGAAAATCAAAAAATCGTGAAATAGCGGAATTTCGGTCGTTTACCAAAAAAATAATAAGTCGGCCATTTGTCATCAGATTTTGTTAAGTAAGGGCTTATTTTCTTTGGAAAAGTGTCAGCTATACGTAAAAAAATTAAAATCGCTGTTAACATCGCGTTTTACATTTTATATGAATTTTTATATGAATTTTTCAGCCACATTTTTACTAAAAAAACGCAGTTTTTTAACCTTTTTAAGCCGCCAACATCAAAACTACTAACCCGATTTGAAAATTTTCTGAGAATAAGTTGTAGACGGCTCAATTGTCTTTAATTTGAGTAGTAGTAGGATAAAATAGGTCAAAGAAGACTAAAGATATGCTCAAAATAGTAAGTGTACCTCCAAAAATTAAAAAAAAAAAATTAAAAAATTTGTATCTCGCAAACCAATCGACAGAAAAATTTTTAAAATTCATTTTCGTGTTCAGTAGGTCCAAATCCATGAGAAAAAGTATGCTAGAACCAAATAACAAAATGGCTGTTGCCTAGTGAAATTAACGAAAGATTTCAATTTGCCGCCATTTCTGCAATAAAGTATTGAAAGTTTGGTGGCTGTTTTGAGTTTTGAGGCTAATCTGTTGAGGCCTGTTAATGGTGATCAATATCGTGACATGGGAACAGAGTTCTTTCTTTAGGTGATGAGAAAAAGTACGTCTGTGCCATCAAAGCCATCCTATGTACTTTATGATTCAATAAAAAAAACAAACAATGAAAAGGCAAAAATAGTATTTTTTATTTAATTCAAATCTTTTGTAAATTATGCAACATCGCTTATTTATGGAGAAATAAAAACTTAGGGCTTTTCTTAATGACAATTAAGGCTTGTAGTCCTTATCGTGGCCCAATCATTATTATTATTTATTTATTTTTCAGAAAGTAGCTTCACAAATTTAAGTATAAGCCCCCCTTAACAAACTCATTCAATTTTGTTGCAGTTTTGTATATTTGCAAATATATTTTGTTTATGCTGTTCTCAGCTAACGACATGAAGTTCCGTGCCCTGTTTAATTTTGGACTAATTATGTAGAAAAATACATTACTAATGTTTGTCACACTTTAATATTAATTTTTTTAACTTTATTACTTGTGTCCATAGATTTTGTGAAACACTGTAGATATGTTTTGCAGACGGATAGACCAATGGTTATTTGCTTTATTGGCTTTGGTTTTTTTTCATTTTTATTTTTATTTTAACACGCTTGCATACTAAATATTGATTTGTTTAAATGGATGGATAGAAGACGGATAGACGTATCATCATTTTTAATGTTAGTTGCATCACTGGCACACGTTTCCACTTGTCGCCACATTGCTGACTTAACAACATTTATTTAAGGTACATTTAAGTTGTACAGTGTATACTCGAAATAATAAGTCAGTAAGTAAACGGATTTTTAAATTAAACAATTTTTCTTATATTAAAATTGTGCGCACAGAGAAAAATTTTGGCAGTTTCCAAATGAAATTCAGTTACTAAAACTAAAATCGGTTTGTAGTATTGAATATCGATTTCCACAACAAAGTTCGGTTAATACAACTGAATTTAAGTTGCAACACCGAAAATATTCAGGAATCACATATGGATATGATCGAATTTTTTGGTTATATCAACCAAAATATAATTTTCTATTTGGTTGGCACTATAGTTTTATTTAAATATATGTATGCATTGCGCGTACTTTGAAGACATCAAAAAAGTTCCTATAATATGTGCTGTATCCAGTAAAATGTCTTCAGTGTATACAGTAGATTTATGAAAAGTTTGAGGACAGTCCCCAAAGAAACAAAATGTCTTCATATTCACTTGTGGAACGAAAACCATCCCCGCAACATTTTTTTTACAGAATACCAACAATTTTTAGTGCACAGAGAAAACAGATTCATTGTGACAGCCGAATTTAATGGTTTGGTTGCAGCATCCGAAATTTTTGGTTGTCGTAATCAAATATATTTCTGGGTTAATTATAATATAGTGTTCCAAACCCAAATAAACGACTTTCTGTGTCCACAGACAAATATATCGGTGGCTGCAACCGCAACATTGAGTTGCCAAGAAATTCGGTTGTCACAAGGAATCATCTTTCTCTGTGTGGTTTTCTTTTTTTATCTAGCCCTACCACCACGCGATGGCAAATATTCTCTAGCAAAATCTGTAAAATGTTTTAATTTAGTTACTTTAAATTAGTTCAAAGGGCCCGGCTGAAAAAACTATTGAAATATGCAGATTTTTTTCTAAATGTATATAAGATAAGAACGGTATGGTCTCAGACCCAGTCTTATGGTCAACGCGGTCAGACCAGGAAGACCGAGTTACGGTGTAAAAACGCCGAAGTACTACCCGAAAAAGGACGTTGCATTTTCATGTAATTATGTAGGAAACGCAGTACTTTCTGTTTTTTTACTTTTCTTGGTCCAGATAATTTCTGTAAAGTTTTAACCGATTTGGAGCTACGGTGTAAAAACGCCGTACTACTACCTAAAAAGGTCGTGCCATTTTCATATGAAAATTCAACTTATAGTAGGTAGTTTTTTTTTTGTATTAGAAAATGATGGTCATATAAAACAATATTTTCTTATGATTTATTTAAAAAGGTAGTTCTTCGAAATGGTACTTTAAAAAGTACTTTTTTTTTTTGCAAAAAGTTCCTATTTTTACATTTTTTTTTGACAAAAACTTTTTGCAAAAAGGTACTTCATTGAAAATATATATAATTATTTTATGAAAAAGGTAGTTTTTTGAAAAAGTGCTTTAGTTTTGGAAAAAAATCAAAACGAATATTTTTTTTTTTTTTTGGAAAAAAATTATCTATTTTTTAAAAAAGTATGCACTGACTAGTTTTTCAGGGTATACCGGACAACCCAATCAGACCGAAAGACCAGTTAGACCGTAACATCATATATGATAACCGCCCTGCGATCTAACCGGTTAACCGGTCTGACCGTAGGCTCTATTAAATATAATAAGTTTTAGATAAATTTAAGTTAAATTTTAATTAAGTGAAAATGACAATACCCTGCAAAAATCAGCAAAAATTTAAAAATATGTAGTTTACTATTTTTAAATAAATACTTTTGTTTATTTTACATTTAACTAACATTTTGTTGATATAACAGTTTTTTTTTCTGTTTGTCTTCTAATATATAGCAATATTTTTTGTTGATTTTAGCAAGCTATATAAGCAAAGTAAAGGAGTTGTATGATCCTCAGTGAAATTCGAACCTGGATTACAGCGCACAGCCGACTTTCGAGCTTAGGTGAATGCAATTTTTTTTTTTGGATATGAGTGGGTTGTGAATAGAATCTTCAATTCTGATTCTTCTCTTTTAACTTAATCTAACAGATTTGTTTTTGTTGGTCTCTGCTTACTAATATTTAGCAAAAAAAATAATCCAATTTCCGCAAGTTTTTAACTAAATTTAATGTTTTTTTTTTGTGCTATTTGTACTGATTTATTTCTATGAGCTTAGCCGCGCATATGCATGAACTGAAATTGAAAGAGAACAATTTCAGTTTCATTATCAAAAAGATTAGACCAAGAGTATTTTGCAGGAATATCCAAATTGTATCCAATACGTATGATTAATAAAAATTCTGATATTTATCATACGTCTGATGTATTTGTGAGGATAAATATGATTGTGTGGTCAAAGTAAATTTTCTTAATTAGAACTGGTTTATATTTAAATTAGAAATAATTAAATTTTTTTATAAACACATTAGTTATTTCTACTGATCTATTATTCGAGTGTACATTATGTTGTACATATAGAATATTTGTATGTATACTCGAATGAATGAAAAAAAAGACCACTGGCATTTAATATTGAATACATACAAAGCCGTATGTAATATTAGTATTTTAAGTGTTTCTATTAGCATTTAAACTTCGACGACAATAACAACAACAACAACAATAGTAATAATGCACAAAATTTTAAAAGACTTTGCAAAGTAAGAAGAAGACGATGATGCAGATCCAAAAGAAGCTGCACATTTTAAAATACTTCTACAACTATTGTAGTGTTGGTGGATTGTGTTTGCAAACAAAATTACAAATTTATGACTTTTGTTTGTTCTTCTTTTTTTTCTAAGCTTTTGTTACTGCATTGGCAAATGTATAAAATGCATCTTGGATGCACCATAACTAAGTATTCTTAAAGTAGTTACTTAACAAAAGAGTCACTCGAAGTTTTGTCAACGACTACAGAGGACAATTAATAATTATATTAAAATATTTAAAAGAAATAATTATCCATTCAATTAACAATATGAAATTGGTGCGTTCTGGCAAACATGAAAAAAAAAAGGATTTATTTATTGAACAAACAAAAGAAAAAGGATTACAAGTGTTATTATAAATTCTATTATTTTTATTATTTTTTGCTTAAAGATGCTAGTCTTTGGTGTTTTGGCTTTGGCAGCTTACACATGGGGTGCTCCTCAAAAAGATGTTGAAATTGTATCATATAATAATGACATCGATATTAACTCCTACAAATATGAGTTGAGTTTGTTAGAAACAAAAAAATAGCAATCGAATACAAAAACAAGAATTATTTAAAAATGATTGTGTTTCTTAATTCTAGTTATGCATTAAGTGACGGAACTACACGCAACGAGGAAGGTGTCCTTCAAAATCCTGATAGTGAAAATGCAGCCTTAAAAGTGACAGGTAGTTGGACATGGACAGCTCCTGATGGTCAAACATATACAGTTAATTATGTAGCCGACGAAAATGGTTTCCAACCTGAAGGCGCTCATATACCTAAATAATTTCCGTTTGAAATCATTGTTTTCCCAACTATATGTAATTTTTTTATTTTTTTGGTTTTACTTGTTATATTTTTGAATTTTATTTTAATTATTGTAAAGACCTTTATGCTATAAATAAATGTCATGTAAAGGAGTGAATACTTTCAGTCAGTGTTGAAAAAAAAAATGTTTACATATTTGTTTTTTTTTTTTTATTATAAAAATTCTAATTTCAGGAATCTGTTCTAAAATTTGTTTCATAGAACCGGTGGTAAAATAAGCATGCATATTTCACAAACCTGTGTAAAAAAGATCAGATCCGACCAGATCTCATTAGATCCAATTGCACCAGATCTGATTGGGGATAAATTTGATATCTGTTAATAAAGGGGGAAATTTTGAACACTTAAAGTGCCAGTTTTAGGTGACTTTTTCTTAGAATTATTTGAAAAAATCACTTAAATGATCCAAGAAAATAGTAAATATAAGTTTAAAATTTACTACACTCACCAAGAAATGTCTGTAATGGCAACTGAAAAATTTGCTGTTATTACGGGAAATTTTGCTAATTTGAGCAGAGCGGGACTTTTTACTAATCTTAGCAACACATGTCTGCTGACGTGTAGTACAATGACATTTGTAGAAGAATTAGCTGCCGCTACTAAATTTTAGTAAACTTTTAATAAAGTAGAATTTAAATTCTGTTTGCTAAAGTCAGCAAAAAAAATTTACTTAATATTATTAATATTAGTACAAAATTTAAAATTTATTTTTTTTGCCAAGCATCAACATTTTTTTATTTTATTTATTTTTTTCAAAAAATGTTTTAGCCAAATTAAAAAAAAAAATTAAAGGTTTAAAAATAGTAAAAACAAACGAATTTATCATTTTGTGTTAATTTCTTATTTGAAAAATGTTTTAGCCTTTTTTTTTATTTTTAAATTCAAATTTTAATTGTTTCTAGGGCTGATTTTTAGAACCGAAAAAACTTTTTAGTGCTATTTTAATTTTTATTTTATTCACTTCCGAACAATTTTTTTGTTAGTCTATGTAACATTTTAAGGCAATTTAAGTTTGTAGGTGTAAGTTTTAATTAGAAATAACATTTCCTTCAATATTCAGCAACAAAAAATTTGTAAATATTCTGTTATTTGTAAAATGTAAATAGCAAAAAGATTTGCTAATTTTTTTTACTAAACATCAGTACAAAAATAGTAAAGTAGGATTAAAAACGGTTTACATATATTACTAACTTCTTTTCTGAGTGTACGATAAAAAAGTTACCAAAACCTTTAAAGATTTTTCTGTACTAAACTAATACATGCCATCTAGTGTAGGTATTATCCATAACCCTATAAAATATTAACATTTAAAACAGAAATAAATAATAAACATATAGAAAAACAAAAGACTTAAGAACAAAACTTTATCCATAAAACACTTAGCATCATTATTACAAAGTCCCGTTAGCTACTAACTGGGTTCTTAACTGACACATTTTTTGTTTTGAATTAAACTGTTGTAAAATTTTTTTATCTCGTCTGAGAGTCACAGACTTGCATTGCATTTAGTCTAAAATCCGCAAGCTACAAATAATAATATAAAAAAATATTACTTAATTGTAGCCGGTCTTTTGGCATTTCTAATTTTTTGTAAACATCACACTAATAACAACTACAAAATAACTAGTTTAAGAGATTACAGTTATCTATACATATATTAAGGTGTCCCTTAAATTAGGAATTGTTGATTTTTTCGAAAAAAATCGTAGTATTTCTATTTAAATATATGTAGAACACAATACTTTCTGAATTGTATCGTGATTTTCGAAACATTTTGGTTCTGGACCTAAACAATTGCCTTTAATTACACTGTGCTACACAAGAAATATGTATGGGTTCTCATGTTCTAATTCTGTTTTATTGCAGTCCATAGAGTACGAAAATACTTACAATTTATCAATCACTTCGCTAAATTTGTTTTTTTTTATCAGCAAATGTAGTGAAATAATGGTATTTCTAAAGTAACAATTTCAATAAATCATAAATTCGCTATTTTTAAACGAATTTTCAAATGTTTTTTTTGTTTCAAATATACATATGAGCTACGATCGTTAAATTTCGAAAAAATGCATTTTTCGCAACAAACTTTTATTTTTGTTACGCTCTAATTTTATAGTGGGGGAGTTGATATTTTTTTTTTTGTTTTTTTTTTAACAGATTAAAGCCATAAAGCTCAGCCATTTTGAACCGATTTTTAAAAAATAAGTTTTGTTTGGAAAGTTAGGCTTATATTTTTGAAAAAACATTTTTGAAATTCCGTTTAAAAACAGCAAACATATGATTTATTAAAGTTGTTACTTTAGGAATGCCATTATTTCACTACATGTGCTGGTAAAAAACAAACTTAACGAAGTGATCGAAAAAAAAACTGTAAGTATTTTCGTACTCTATGAACTCCACTAAAACAGTATTACAACATGAGACCCCCTACATATTTATTTTTTTTCACTTTTGTTACACTGTGTTATTGTTGTTAAAAAGCCGTGACATTTGCATATGAATCTTCAACTTGTAATGGATGATTTTTTTGCTATTTGGGTTTTCAGTGTAATTTTTTTTAGTGTAAAAAAAAGATTCGTGACATCTGGCAATGCCAAAAATTATTACTTTTGTTTGCCATTTCACTATAAATAGACTAACGAACAAAAAACGCTTGTAAATTATTGAATATTATTATCAAAATTTGTGCTATGTGAGAAATGTGTTTTGTAAATTACGTCTAATTTATGGACCCACGGAACAGACTATTCAAGCTTTTGTGACCAAATTTTGCACCAGTTTCTCTTTATTGGACATTAATTCACCATCCCGTACTTGAAGAAGTTTATTTCTTTTAAAAAAAAGTACATTTTGCAAAGATTTCTTTGTTACAAAAAGTAAATACTTTTTAAAAAAATTGCTTTTTTTACAAAACTTACTTTTTTGTCAAGATGTACTGAAAAGAGTACTTATATTTTCAAAAGGTACTTTTTCGAAGAAAATTTTATTTTGTGAAAAAATACCTGTATTTTTTTTTTGAAAAGTTCTTTAATTTTGAAACAAAAATATTGAGATTTTTTTTTACCCGGTTTACCGATCTTGACTGTAGGCTTCACATTTGTTTCCTTCCCATCACACCATAATTTAAGAGACACCTTGTTGTATGGGGCAATAACAATAACAATCCACAACTAATGTTTAATTTACATTTTAACACCATAATTTTATAAATATGTTTATATTAATAAATTTGATAAACATTGATAAACAACTTTTAGATATAAAAACCTAAATCAAAACTGCAAAGGTATACACATTAATTGAAGCTTTCATCGTTAACGCACACAGCAGTTACACATAAACACATTCAAAATGAAATTCATCATTGTATTTGTTGCTCTTTTCGCCATCGCATTGGCCAGTGATCCCAGGGATGCTGAAATTTTAAGATCGGAAGCCAATGTAGAACCTTTAAACTACAATTATGCTGCTGAAACTAGCAACGGTATTAAATTCGAAGAACAAGGACAAGTTCAAGATCTTGGTACTGATGATGAAGCCATTTCTGTTCAAGGATCTTACTCTTATGTTGGCGATGATGGTGTAACTTATCAAGTTAATTATATTGCTGATAGAAATGGTTTCCAACCACAAGGTGCTCATATTCCAGTAGCCTAAGATACCACATAAGGATTGTTATTATATTTTTAATATTTAAAAATGTTTTAAAAAATTATTAATTTTTAAGAAATATAAATGTGTAATATACTTTTTCTTATAAATTGTCAAGGGTTTTCATATTAAAAAACTTGTATTCTGCGTATGGGTTTGGAAATTAAAATGATTTTTGCTTTGATCTGCGACATAGTGAATTTGGACAAGAGTCTTAATGACATTGCAACAAAATTAATTAATAAATTTTGTTGCGGAGAACAAATAAATTCCCGTCCATGTCTCTTAAGTTATGTTCAGTAGTGACTGTAATGCTATTTAGTAGATTTTTTTTTCTAATGCAGTCTAACTACTATGCTTCTGTCAAAAATCAACGAAAAGTCTGTCAAATGGTAAAGCAACTTGTAGAAGACTTATAGTCTATATATGTATACTTATCGTACTACACTTAGTTGCAAACATTTGTACTTTTGCAAAAACTGTTTTATTCCTATATTTCAAAAATATAGGGATTTTTTTTCGAAAAATGTTATTTAATGTGTAAAGTAAATATATATTTATTTTTATTTATTTAAGGAAAATAGTGAAAACATAAATAAAATAAAAAAATACTAAAAAATGCAACATCTCAATCGAAACACAATAAAATATTTGAGTTTTCATCGCTACATATTGTGCTAAAAAAAAATAATTATATAAAAATATTTTCCTTGTTTGTTAAAGCAAACGAAACTTGACAAAAAGTTTGTTAAGTACAATATTGTTATACACATTTGATTAACATGTATTTGCACATTTGCTTAAGCCAGCATAAGCATAATATAGTTAGCTCTTAACACTTTTTGGGCTAGTTGCTTACGACATGATGGTGGTGGTGCGATTTTTGTAGTGGGGGCTTAACATAAATTATGCCATGAGTTTAATTTAAAAAGTTATTCCAAAAATATGACATACAATTGTAATAAATGTTTTAATGGATCACAAGATTTATATCAAACCAAGTAAACGAACTAAAATATCTTTTCAATGCATATATAAACGAAAACAATATAATCCCTGTTGGAAATGTCGATAGTGAAACTGTACTGATTCACTATTGACTTTGTCACCAGTACTACTGACTAATTATGCCCCAGCCAACACTTTCTGCTGTAGACATTTAACATGTGCGTGTCATTGCGAATCTACACAACTATTGACTAGGTGTTGTCATTGGAACCAGAGATTCACTAGTACATTTTAGTAATTCTAGTCTACACTTTTGGAAACTTTTTACTTGATTTCCACACTAGAAAAGAAATAAGAATTAACAGGTGCATTAATTTTGTTAAATTAGATATTTTATTAATAATTTTTTTTTTTTTTTGTAAGTTTCATTAAAGTAAAAAAAAATTTCGTGCAAATTTAATTTTGGAGTAGCCAAATCTTCAAAAGACTGCACAAAATCATCCACAGGCTCCGTAGATCTTCATCAGGCTCCACAAAATCTCTAGAGTTGCAATTTTCACTAAAAATTGTAGCCTCTTTATTGTTATTTTTATACAAAAATTGATTGTTTTTTTCAAAAGTTTTTTATAAGGAAACTTTGCTCATTATATATTTACTTTTAAAATTAATTTTTCTTTATATTTTTATTAAAAACTATAATTTTGCATGCAGCTATGCACATGTATTTTCAACAAAATAAAACAATAAAAAAATCAAGAACAAGCACAGCTTTGCATCTGCAAAAAAGTAATGTAAAAAGTATAGACGCTTTGTGGACATGTCACCAAAAAGTCATCCAAAAAAGTCGACAAAAGTGGTGACTTGTAGAAACTTGACCACAGGCTTCCTACAGGGATGTAATAGAGAATTTAAACAATGATTCATTCATTTATCCTCTTCTCTTCCTCATTCACCTTTGCATGCCCCTTATTCGCCAAATTCTAATACCCTTCATCTCTCTAATATACAACATGTTGATGCGTCAATGTTATCACTGCTGAACTAACTGATCGCGATGCAAATAAATTAAAAAAGAAAATGTTTCAAAGCTCTGAAAATTCAGTTAGTTATGCCGCTGTTAGTTCTAATAATGTATGTTACCAGGGATGCGAAAGTTGGTACAATTGTACCATTTTTGGTACAATTTGGGTCTGAAAAGTACGATGGTACTCCCAAGGTATATTTGGTACAATTTACAAATTTTCCCAGTTTATCGTTAGTTTTTTCTTGGCAACTCATTTTTGCTAGCACATCTTTGGGAATATCTTTTATATTAGAGCCAATTTAGACGGCGACGGGGTAAAGAAGCAAGCGGGGTAACAACAGAGGCACATTTTTCGACTAACGTACATGTTTCTGTTATCTCTCTTTCACGCTCATATGTATTCTTATTTTATTGCTTCATTCACATTCAGTTTCGTGCAATTAAAGTCACCGTATAAATAGATATTACTTTGGAAGCAACTTTGAAAAGGGAATTAAGAAAATTGCACGCAATCAATAACATCGTATAAATTGTCAACAGTTTCTAGTCTAGTCCAAACGAAAGATTTGTTACATTTATCGAATTATTGTTGTTATAATTTTAAAATAACAAATAGTTTGTTACATACTTAAAAATTGATATAGATCTCATGGATTTTCGTACCTTATTTTACATATTTTTATTAAATACTTTTAATGTGCAACTGAAGTTTCTGAACAGATTTCTTGTTATGTTTATTAAAAATAAAAATATTAAAAAAAAAATTTATAATTGGAGTTTTATTTTTTTTTAATACTAAAAAATGGTACAATTGAGGTCAAAAAAGTACAATTTGGTAATGACTTTTGTACGAAATTGAAATTATCATTTCGCATCCCTGTATGTTACATATACGAAGAGCAAGTCTCTGTAGGCCCCAAAACTCTGTTAATTCTAATAAAATGCGTAAACGAAGAGCGAGTTATGCCAATGTAATTTCTCTAGACTGTTATTTTTGGAGACAACAAAAACAAAGATTTTGAGGTTGTTTTTAACTTCAAATGGGCTCATCTATCTTTATTCATTGACTATGTTCCAAAATATGCCAAGATGGATAAAACCATTTAAAATGCTATAATTTGTCATTATTGATTTAAAATAGGTATTACTGCTTTTATGTAAAATCGTGCTTGTGTTAATGTTAAAGGCTGGATTAGCCAGACGTAAACGTATCTCTGTATAGCAAATTCAATGAGTATAATAACAATAGAAGATTGTTGTATATTTTTGTATCATTATTATGCATTGGAGATATACGAGATACAGATATTCGTTTAAGTCTGGCTTATCCAGCCTTAAAGTTCGTCTGTTCCAGTTTTTCCAAAAATCTATAACATTAATATTAATTTTTAAATTAGTATTTTTAACAAAATTTTGTATTTTTAATCATAATCTGTAAGGAATTTATTTTCCATAGACTGAATAAATAAAAATTTCATTTATTTAATTATACTTTGTAGCGCAACAAAGTTTAAGAGAATCTTTGTATTAAAAAATTTCTTCTTCCGAGGCGGATAGAAAAAAGATTTTGATTGAATCCTAAAATCTTGGAAAAGGCCAACAAAAATATGCATATTTCCCATAAGAGGAAGAGAAGAGGATAAATGATCTTTTAAAAAAATCTACAGAATAATATTAAGGAGGAACAATAGCTATCAATGTTAAGGTGGAATAATAACTATCAATTTGTACCTTCCAAAAGCTGATATTTGAAATATTTCGTAATCTCTCTCTTTAACATGAAACTTAAAATAACTAATAATTTAGTTTTACGACTTCTGGGTATAAAAATTTGCGAGTCCACTTAAAAATTGTGAAATAATTTAGAAACTGTAATTAAAAAGTGTTTAGAGTCACGATTTTTCTTTACAATTTTTTCAAAATTTTTTTATTACAAAAAAAAAACAAAATTTTTGTTGGCATGAGATAAATTATTTTCTTTTTTTTGCCTTTAAAAGGTGTTTTACACAAAAAAGAGATTTTTTAGGCGAGAAAAGGAATTTTTTATGGAAACAATTTTTTGTGCAGAATTTTTTTTTTAGATAAAAAAAATAAAGGCTTGCGTACATAATTTTTGTGCAAAAAATAAATAAATTTCAGGCGAAATTATATTTTATTTCGGGAAAAAATACATTTAACCAAGAATAGGCTAATTTTTGTCTGGTTTACGTTAAAGTACTTATGTTACTTCAACACATGAAGTTGATTTGAATCCATTGTTTTCAAAATTGTCTCTAAAGCAGCTGTAACTGAACAAATTGTCACTAAATTTTAACAGGTATCATCTGCAGGTAGTTCAAAAAAATCATATGGATTTTTCATTAGTAACGCCTATTATGTATCATCCTACGGCTTTTTCAGCCGTTGTGTTACACATAAAAAAAAAAGTTAGTATAAAAATTTGTAAACGGTTTTCAATCCCTCTTTACCATTTTTGTATTGATTTTTGGTAAAAAAATTATTATTTAGCAAATCTTTTTGCTATTTACATTTTAAAAATTACAGAATTTTAAAAGAATATTTACAAATTTTTGTTGCTCATTTCAGAAATTATTTTACAAATTTTTGAAAATCGATTTGCTAAAATTAGCAAAAAAAAATTACTAATTTTAATTAAGTGGATATTGAAGGAAATGTTATTTCTAATTAAAACTTACACCTACAAACTTAAATTGCCTTAAAATGTTACAATGATTAAAAAAAGGGTGTCCCAAGAAGAACGCAATTTTTAAATCTGGCAACATTCGAAGTGTCGTTGTTTGACATTTGAACAATTGTTATTGTTTGCTAGTAGAAGGTACGAGGTTAGTAAAAATGGAGCGCTACACGAATGAACAACGCATTCTCATTGTGAAATTGTTTTACCAAAATGGTGAAAGTTTTGCGGCTACAGTTCGCAAATTACGATCAATTTGGGGTCACAATAATGCTCCAAAAGAGTCAACTGTAAAGAGATTAATGGATAAATTTGCCGAAACTGGGTCTGTTAGTGATGTAAAGACAACAACGCGCCATCGACCAGGTCGATCGACCGAAAATGTCGCAGCTGTACGTGATGATGTCGCTCAAACTCCATCCACCTCAATTCGACACCGAGCTCAGCAAATTGGTGTCTCCAAATCCACTTTGCAGCGAATTTTGACGAAAGATTTGCATCTTCATGCATACAAAGTTCAATTGACTCAGGAACTGAAGCCAGCTGACCATGGACAGCGAAGGGAGTTCGTTAATTGGGTATTTGAGAGACAACATGAAAATGCTGATTTTGCCGATAAAATCATCTTCAGTGACGAGGCCCATTTTCATCTTGATGGCTTCGTCAATAGGCAGAATTATCGCATTTGGGGTAAGGAAAATCCTCGAGTGGTTCACGAGAAGCAAATGCATCCTCAACGTGTCACTGTGTGGTGTGGTTTTTGGGCTGGAGGAATCATTGGACCTTTTTTTATGAAAATGAGGCAGGTCAAGCGCAAACAGTCAATGGTGTTCGGTATCGTGAAATGATAACCAGTTTTTTCTTGCCTAGAATTGAAGATATGAATGTGGAGGGCATGTGGTTCCAACAAGACGGCGCCACATGTCATACAGCCAGAGAAACAATTCAATTGCTGCATCAGTCATTTCCCGGTCGTGTTATTTCGCGTTTTGGAGATCAGAATTGGCCGCCTAGATCGTGCGATTTAACACCATTAGATTTTTTCGTTGGGGTTTTTTGAAGTCGATGGTTTACGCGAATAAACCGACGACGACTCAAGCCTTAAAAGAGGAAATTGGACGCTGCATTAATGAAATACCGCAGCATTCATGCAAAACGGTAATTGAAAATTTCATTAAAAGATCGCGTGCATGCCAGCAAAGCCGCGGCGGCCATCTGCACGTTATATAGTTCCATACATAACCTCATTCTGTCTACTTTATGATATAATAAAGTTTCACAATTTTTTTTTAAATATCTGTGTTTTATTTAAAATTTAAAAATTGCGTTCTTCTTGGGACACCCTTTATATAAAATATTTTTTGAAAAAAATAAATAAAATAAAAAAATTTGGATACTTGATAAAAAAAATTAATTTAAAATTTTGTACTGATATTAATAATATTTATTAATTTTTTGCTGATTTTAGCAAACATTTAGTAGCGGCCACTAATTTTTCTACTAATTTCATTTTACTTCAAGACATGTGTTGCTAAAATTAGCAAAAATTACCGCTGGGCTCAAATTAGCAAAATTTCTCGTAATAACAGCAAAATTTCCATTTGCCATTACAGACTTTTTTTTTTACATACACTATGTATGAAATTTTCTTTTTAAGCACTTTTTATTGTAATTTTACAATTTAATTTCAAACTAAAAAGAAAGTGTAATTCTAATTAAAATTAATAAAAATTAAAGTGTATTTTTAACAACTTTACATTTATTAAACTTTGTTTATAACATTTTTTTTAAATATTAAACATCTAATAACAGTCTTTTTTTGGTATCTTAAGCTACTGGAATATGAGCACCTTGTGGTTGGAAACCATTTCTATCAGCAATATAATTAACTTGATAAGTTACACCATCATCGCCAACATAAGAGTAAGATCCTTGAACAGAAATGGCTTCATCATCAGTACCAAGATCTTGAACTTGTCCTTGTTCTTGGAATTTGATACCGTTGCTAGTTTCAGCAGCGTAATTGTAGTTTAATGGTTCTACATTGGCTTCCGATCGTAAAATATCAGCATCCCTGGGATCACTGGCCAATGCGATGGCGAAAAGAGCAACAAATACAATGATGAATTTCATTTTGAATGTGTTTATGTTTAACTGCTGTGTGCGTTAACGATGAAAGCTTAAATTAATGTGAATAACTTTGAAGTCATGGGTTCGGTTTTTATATACATACAAGAAAGCGTATTCAGATAAAAGGCAAAAGGTAAAAATGTTTAGCCATTTGATAATGAAATGATATGTAAATAAATTTTGATAACTTGATGTATTAGCTGTTAGTGGATTGATTTGTTCAGTGTCGTTGTCATGCTATTTGTTTATTGTTTGAATTTGTAAAACAGTAGCGCTGGGATTCATACTGAAGGTTTCTCAGCCAAAATGTTGCTGTTTTGTACGAGGGCAAGTCAATAAGTCTTTGCAAAATAAGATTTTGTAGCACTAAAAAATTAAAACAAAGTAAATTTTTGAAAAATGTTAAGTTGCAAAAGACGACTGGAAAAATTTTTAGGTAAATAGATAATTCACTTTGCTATTTTGAAAAATAAAAAAAAATTATTTCGTGCTGTCATCAAACACATCTACTTGAATCTCAAAGCACGTAAGTAAGTCAAAGAGAAGTTAGACAAAGCCATGGCAAATCTGTACTAGAGACAATCTACTAGAGCCCCCACGTTACCGGGTATGACCTTATCATCTACTATTTTCAATTGGGTAAATGAATTTAAACGTGGCCGTACAGCCACACACGTGAAGGACGTTCTGTTTAGGCAATTACATATCATATGGTTCAGTGATTTTAATTTTAACCGAACAATTGGTTATGAAAAAGCTATATTTTGTTTTTGGGATATGCATGGAATTATCTACATTGACTACTTGAAAAAGGGAAGTACAATATCTGGAGAAAGGAATAAACAATTATTGGGCCAATTATGCGATGAATTCAAGAAAAAAACACCACCAAAAAAGGTGATCTTCCATCAAGATAATGCTCCGGTGCATACTTGTGCAGTTTCAATTTCAAACATGCGTGAGAGAAGCTTCAATCTGTTGCCGCTCCCGCCACATTCTCCAGATTTCGATCGCAGCGAATTTTTGCCGATTCCAAATTTTAAGAAATTGCTCAACGGAGAAAGATAATATTCAACCCAAAAAATGTGTTTTTATAAAAACTTATTTTTTTGCCCTCGTATATAATTTTATTACATTTTGTCTTTTTTTAATAAATAATTTAAAGTTAACTTTTTATTATGAAACCCAGCGTAAGAAATTTAATCAAAATAAGTTTTTAAATCTGCTTGCACATTCAGAGAAAAAACTTCACCATAATAGTTCATAGTTCATAGAAATTTGATGCAGTTGTTTCATATAAATATTACTGGCATGATCAGATTTATAATTTTTACGCCGACCTGACCCAATTGAATTATCGAGGTGCGTTAATACTCTACCAGACTAAAAAAAGTGCCCGTTTTGCCTTATCTTTTTCAGCCTTCGAGATTTGGGCCATTTTTTTTTAATTAATACTGATGATATTTTTCTTTGAAATGATGAAGAATTTTCAAAAAATTTTATGAAATGTTTTATCATATTTATGAAGTTTTTAGTATAATCAATATGATGAGACTTTTCCCCTGTATTTTATATGGAGGTCAAAATGTGGGCATAAGCAAATCTGAAATTTAAAATATTTGTTTTAAATTTAACAGATACAATGAAAAAATGGGGTTAAAAGGTGAAAATTGCGATCTTAATCACCCATCCCAGACAGCTAGAGCTAGAATTTGTAAATTTAAAGGCTTTTAAGACTGAAAGGGGAACAGCATTTTCCCAACGTCCAGCCCAAGGCCCTCCTGCTTGAAATCTGATAATTTATTGTTACGATATTTTTGGAATATCCAATAACAACGTAACAAACTAACCGCTGGATCCAGGAACTTCAAATTTAATATGTAGGTGCCTCCTCCGGCAAAGACATCTAGTTGGACGGCATTTTTGGAAAGGTTTGCAGGTAGGCGAAAAATAGGCGGGGGGGAGGGGAATCTCTTTAATAGTGTGTCTCGAATAACATAATCAAATTATGTTTGGAATTTTATCAATATCTACAATAAGACATTTTCTGTCCGCTGTAGGGTACAGTCAAACTGTAATAAGTTACAATTTAGATTAAATTGATATATTAGATCAAATCATATCTCACAACGTAGAAATAACTTTATCTTAACTATTAAGAAAAGCTGTGAAAAAAATTATACACAACATAACACAAATTTTTTTGTTTAAATTAACTAAAAGTTAATTTAGAAACCTTCAGTACGAATCCCAGCGCTACTGTTTTACAAATAATCAACAAATAGCATAACAACAATGCATGACAACGACACTGAACAAATCAATCCACTAACAGTTAATACATCAAGTTATCAAAATTTATTTACATATCATTTCATTATCAAATGGCTAAACATTTTTACCTTTTGCCTTTTATCTGAATACGCTTTCTTGTATATAAAAACCCATCCCATGACTTAAAAGTTATTCACATTAATTTAAGCGTTCATCGTTAACACACACAGCAGTTAAACATAAACACATTCAAAATGAAATTCATCATTGTATTTGTGATCCCAGGGATGCTGAAATTTTACGATCGGAAGCCAATGTAGAACCCTTAAACTACAATTACGCGGCTGAAACTAGCAACGGTATCAAATTCCAAGAACAAGGACAAGTTCAAGATCTTGGTACTGATGATGAAGCCATTTCTGTTCAAGGATCTTACTCTTATGTTGGCGATGATGGTGTAACTTATCAAGTTAATTATATTGCTGATAGAAATGGTTTCCAACCACAAGGTGCTCATATTCCAGTAGCTTAAGATACCAAAAAAAGACTGTTATTAGATGTTTAATATTTAAAAAAAAAATGTTATAAACAAAGTTTAATAAATGTATTTCTTTTTTTTATAAATCACACTTTTTAGTTTGTAATTAAATTTTAAAATTACAATAAAAATAAATTTATCCAGGGTTAAGGAGTTATATAAATGCGATGTAAACAAGGATATAAAAAATCCAGCTGTAAGTTGCTATAAATAAGTTCGGCATACATAATATAAATATTCAATGCCACATCAATTTACTTATATACTTTATATAACATATACATATAACTAATTTTTCTTCTCTTGCAAGAATTTTGCAAGAAAAAAATCAATAAACTGAAACCGGCACCAAATGAAAATAATGTAGAATGAACTTTTAGTGACGAAATTTGTAAAAAATGTGTCATCGCGGCCTTAGAAATATGATTAAGACCTTGGACTTATCAAATGTCTAGTACTAAATTAAACAAAATTGTGATTTCGAAATAATTAAAATTGAGTTAACCCAGCGTTTACATACGACTTTTTATTTCAGCTCCAGTTCCATCAAATTTTGCATGCGAGTAAAATTTTGCATTTGCATGCCACAAAATGCCAAAACAATAAACAATGTTACCTTCTTATTTAAATAATACTAATACAGTCAGAAAAAAAAGTTTGTAGAAAAATTTGTAAACGGTTTTCAATCCCACTACTATTTTTGTACTGATTTTTAGTAAACAAATTATTATTTAGCAAATCTTTTTGCTATTTACATTTTACAAATTACAGAGTTTTTACAGAATATTTACAAATTTTTGTTGCTAATTTCAGAAATCATTTTACAAATTTTTGAAAACCGATTTGCTAAAAAAAATTACTAATTTTAAAAAAGTGGATATTGTAGGAAATATTATCTCTAATTAAAACTTACACCTACAAACTTAAATTGCCTTAAAATGTTACATAGATTAAAAAAGGGATCGGAAGTGAATATACCGACTCATGTCTGAAAAAAGGACATCCACTTAAAATAGCACTAAAAAGTTTGACCTAAAAAGTAAAAAAAGAATATTGACTAAAATATTTCTCAAGACGGAAATCAATTTTGTATAAAATAAATAAAATAAAAAAAAATTTGATGCTCGATAAAAAAAATTAATTTAAAATTTTACTCATAATATTTAGTAAACTTTTTTGCTGATTTAAGCAAACCTTTACAAAAAATTTACTAAAATTAAGTAGGGGTTACTAATTTTTCTACTAATGTCACTGTACTACACGTCAGCAGACATGTGTTGCTAAGATTAGCAAAAAATACCGCTGGGCTCAAATTAGCAAAATTTCCCGTAATAACAGCTAAATTTTCAGTTGCCATTACAGACTTTTTTTGGTGAGTGTTATAATAAATGTTAACCGTTTTCCCAAAAATGTGTCTGTATGATGAACTCGGTAACTCTATTTAACACACATGTGTAAACAAAAAAGCAAATGGCAAGAGATTCGACCATTTCGAACAATTTTTTGTTGATAATACGTATACAACATTTGCATGTCACTATTTGCATGTGTAAAGGCAGTGTAATAAAAAATAACTCTGCTAAATGAAACAACGCAGTTACAAAGTTGTATTAAAAAAATTACGAAAAAACTTTTATATTTTGATTTCATCAAAACTTTTTAAAATAAAAATCCGCCGTTACCGTCAACAGTGAGCGTTACCGTGCCATGCTCAACGAATTTTTGTTTCTAAAAATTCAAGAGAATGACATGGACGACATTTGGTTTCAACGAGACGGGGCAACATATTACGCAGCCAACGTAACCATCGATATTTTACGCACTGTTTTTGAAAATCGAATAATCAGCCGAAATTGTGATGTCAATTGGCCACCTCAGAGCTGTGATTTGAGGCATATGGATTGTTTTCTGTGCAGAGACATGCAGAGACAATTAAAGCGTTGAAACATGAAATCTATGTTGCCATTGAAAAGTTTTAAGCCTAAACAATCGAATATGTACTGAAAAATTTGGTTAATCGGATGAGGAACTGCCGAGCCAGTCGTGATAGTCATATGAATGATATTGTGTTCCATTCTTAAATGACACAGTTCAACCTTTCCAATAAAACCCGAAAATTGAAAAAATAATCAGTATTTTTTTATAGCCGATTCAAATTTAATATTTTAAATGGCCCACCATGTATTTGTTGGATCTTTTTGTCATAAAAACAGTGTTTTAATATATTATTTAATGTTTTTTTTTTAAATCACTCTCATTTCTTAACCAACTGTTTTTTTTTTCAAAAATTCATTTTATATATCTTTACTTTAATTTTTATTATTTTCTTTAAATATTTACATTAAGGTTGTACAAAATAAAATAAAGTCCGAATTCACGAGCTCCACAACCCTACAAATATGCTATTATGGACAAAAATATGGTTTGCCAAAGAAATTTAAAAAAAGGTTTATTTAGAGGTAGCCCATCGCTATTGAAGTTTCAAAGCTGTACTTGTTTTTTTATTTTAAATAAATTAAAAACTGAGGAAAATTATGTATAATTATTAAGATTCTTCTCATCAAATGTAATATATTTTTAGACGTACATTACTAATATAAAATCAAAATTGTATTTGGAGTCGCGTATTTCGCGGAAATTTCATACAAAAAATGTTTCACTTTGATCAAGAAATTTCTTTGTATTTGCCTCTACGCAAAATTCTTTTTTGAATTATTATATGTCCTCGGAATGTCTTCATATGTAAGACAGTATTTTTGTTAACAATTTAATTTTAATACGCTAAATAATAGCGATAAGCTAAAAAAAGTAAAATGTTACGTTCAGCTACAAGGATAACTATAATTCTTTCAAAAATTAAAAACAATGTCATGTCGAATGAAAGTCCTTGGTAAGTAGCTTGCAAAAGTACAAGAAGTTGGATTTTTCGATGACAACGTTTTTAGATAGTTGGGAAAATAGTACAAAAAAAATCGAATTTTGTTGAATTTTCAAAATATACCAATAATTTAAAAACCACAAAATACACCAATAATTTAAAATCCACAACTTTGTTTTTAAATTTGATTGAAGATTCGTAAACTTTATAAAAATTAACCCTTTAATCCCTAAGACCGTCTACAGAAGGTCATCACTAAAGTACAATTATATCCAAAGCAATATTTTCGGTGCACTAATCGCCAACGACATTTTTGTTGGTTTGAATTTACCTATTGAACAGTGCCGGTTTGAACGCGCTTAGTTCAATAGTTTGATAGATACACCCATTTCACGATAATTATTTATGATTTTGGTGCAAAATTAAAATTAAAGAAAAACATACCCTCCAACAGCTCAATCGACTCGGATTTTTTTTTCAGGAATTAGCTTCAAGTTGTATTTTGATAATTTGTTGCGTGTTTGATTTGTGAAACAAATTATTTTGTTTGAATCGAGCTTTTTGTCTTCAGGTGGTCTTTCATTTTTTCCACCTGGCTGAATACGACAAAAGTCGTCAAAGAAAAATCATTCGTGAATTGTTTTTTTATATTAAATACCGTTCAATATTGTGCACATAATTTTTGTATTTTCTGCGCTTTGTTTTTATACTAAAAAAGTACGTAAAATTAAATGATTTTTTGATTTGTTTATTTGTAAATTAATTTTATAATTTTGTATTATTTAGAAATTTTAATGCTCAAATATATAAACTATTAGACACCAAATTGTTGAGTTTTGTATTGACGTTCAAAATCTAGTGGAAACTTTGCGCTCGGGCTGATTCCCATAACATTATGAATTAAAAAAAATCGCGAATTAATTAAAAGTTACGGAATATTTTAAAATTTTCATCTCATGTTCCTTTTATTGTATGAACATTTATTTAGACTGTAGTTTAAAAAATAATAGGCATGTTTTCTTTGTACACTTAAGTTAGCAAGTTATTTTATTTATATGGGGAATTAAGCGAGTACTAAGCGACTAGTTCTTAACTCGCTTAATTCTCCATATAAATGAAATAACTTGCTAGCTTAAGTGTACAAAGAAAACATGCCTAATATTATTTAAAGTCAACTCCACTTTTTGTATAAATTACTCTAACGACAAATTACTACATCTTTAAAGTTAACTTTTTGTGCTACCACTAAATATAAACGAATTTAGCTGAAACTTGGCACAGAAAGTTTTTAGACATTAAGGAATAGGGATGTTGCCCATATTGTGAAGATTGCAAAATTAAACTTTGCTTAATTTTTTTGGACCACTCTAATTTACATATTTTCATTCATTTTTTTTTGTAATGATTTTCAAAGCGAACCCAAAACGGCCCAAGACTAGGGGGACAACAAATTGTTGATGCAGAAAAGTCAATAAGTCACAAAATTATATTGTTTAACTTTTTAAATAGTTATTAAAAAATTTAGATTTTTAGGTGCAATATAATAAAAAAATTTGTGTTTGTCTGTGACCATATGTGATGTAAATTCGTCAAAGTGATTATCAATGAGAGGTTATAGAAAACTTTTTATCTCCCTTAACATCAGAGAAAATGGGAATGGTGTATGTGCCCCAATGGCGGAGAATCTCACCTCTTCCCTATTTCTGAACCTTATTTGGCATTCTTGTTGTTTGTTTTTTTTTCTGAACAATACTGTACATAAGTAATAAAGATAACTTTAGTGATTTATAAATAAATCTTTTATTGTAAATTTACACATTATGCAAGGTGGCGCAAAAGTAATCCTCCTATCAGAAAATGCTATAAATTTTGCGATTGGCCCCTAATGTCAGTTCTGTTTTGACATTTGTGTAGTAAACACATGCGAAATACACGTTAATAAACAATGTTACGCTACACTGCTCCAGAACGCGGAATATTGGTGACTATTTATTTAAGCAATAATGAAGATGATTTTTCATCAAAAAAATCATGAGTGATGAGGCCCATTTCCATCTTAGCGGGTACGTAAATAAGCAAAATTTACGCTTCTGGGGCACTGAAAATCCGCGTGTAACCCACGAAGAGCCATTACACCCGCTCAAAGTCACTGTATGGTGTGCTGTTTTCGCTGGAGGAGTCATCGGACCTTTTTTCTTCGAAGACGTCGCGGGCCAAACGGTTACTGTGAATGGTGAGCGCTACAGAGCAATGATCAACGAGTTCTTTTTGCCGCAACTTGATGAATTGGAATTGGAAAACATGTGGTTCCAACAGGACGGTGCAACGCCACACACTGCACGTGCCACAACCGATATGCTGAAGGATGCATTTCCCGGGCGCCTAATCTCCCGTTTTGGCGATTTGCACTGGTCAGCAAGATCGCCTGATTTGACCGCTTCAGACTTCTTTTTGTGGGGCTTTTTGAAGTCGCGGGTTTATGTCAACAAGCCTCAGACTCTTGCAGCTCTTAAAGACAATATCCGTCAAGAATGTGAGGACCTATCGCCGGAAGTTTTGGCCAAAGTGAGGGAAAATGCCATAAAAAGGGCTCAAATGACAATCAACTGTGGCGGCGGCCATTTACATGACATCATATTCTCGACTTGATGTAAAAAAAATTAAAAGACCAAATAAAAATAATCCACAAGAAGAATCAAAGTTTTTCATTTTTTTTTTTAAATTACAGCCAAAAAACATCGGAAGGTTATTTTTGCGCCACCCTGTATGTGCACCAACTTACATATAATGTGTGTATTTTTTTCGTTTACACGCAGAGAAAATTTACACAATTTATATGGTTTCCTGCTATAAGTTGGGTTAATTTGTTTCATTGCTTTTTGGAGGTTATTCTTTTGAAGGTGTGGCCCACAATCTTCACTTGGGACAACAAATTTTGTAGCTTAAGCAAGTTTGGAAATCTTTTCGTTATTTTCGTGTTATTTATCTTGAAAACTTTAACAAAGACAACTTATTTTTCTAACAAATATTTTCAATCCAACTGTTTGGCATTTTTATGTTTCTACCGAAACTTGACGGTGGCGAATAATATCGTTACTATATTTGTCGTTAGTTAACAATACCGATAATATCGTTAAAAAAAGATAGCGAATCGCAGTACTGATTATTTTTCATTATGACAATGGAATTTCTTGCCAACCGAATTGTTTGGCCGGAGGGACCGATATATGTGTGTTTGATTAAGTAAAATACTGACCCATCTGATATTAGAGTATTAGTGATAATTTGTTATTTTTTATTTTATTTTTGAGACTCATATTTTCTTTAATAGATTTTGTCGTGCTGCTTCTATGTTCCTGCCTCGGGAACATTATAGTGATATACTTCAAACGATGCGTTTTGTCAACAATTATCAATAGTGTATGCTTGATTTCCTGACCAAGAAACTGCAAAAGTTTGGTAAAATGGTTGATAGTACACAAAAAAGTGGTAATGCTTTTTATTTACATTTATCATTTTTAGACCTTTATAACTACTGAACCTTAGATTTTGCAGGTCGCTTCTTTATAGTGTTGATAATGATTATTAATTAAGATTTATTATTTTCAATATGTAAGAAATAATTGATAAATTAAAGAAAATAAACTCTGTTAAAAGTTTCCAGGAATTGCTCATATATATTAATTTAGTTCGAAATTTTGATATATTATGTCATATATTTTCAGAACAATTAAATGGAATGCTAATTTTTATACAAAATGTTGATTATTTAAATATTTTTCGTTCACATTTGGATTCAGTACACCGAAGTTTATTAGAAAATGTGTATTCTAATAGGAGGTTTCATTGGGCTGTTTTACAGTGTAATTAAATAATAACTGGATTTTTGTTTTAATATTTTCCTCTAATTTATTATTCTTAAAGAACTAAAACAGTTAACAATTTAACAAATTTTGTTTTTTAAACAAACTTAGGCAACGGGCAAATGAGCACCTTGGGGTTGGAAACCATTTTCATCAGCGGTATATTTGACTTCATAAGTGACACCATCATCAGCAATGAATTTATAAGAACCATGGACAACAATAGCTTCATCTTCAGAGCCGATGTTCTTCAATTTACCTTCAGCTTGAGCGGCAGCGCCATCACTGGTTTCATAACTATAATATAAGAAATAATTAAATATTATTATTTTTTGCTTAATTTGTTATCAATTATTTAAGTACTTACGCATAGTTGAAGGATTCAGGTCCTACTTCAGAGGAGGATTTTACGATTTCTACTTCGGCGGGAGCAGCCAAAGCTAAAGCGAAAAGAGCAGCGAAAACAATGATGAATTTCATGTTGATTGAATTGTTATTCTGTTGATAGTTCAAACTGAATGGTTACTTTTTGCTGAGAGTGTTTCAGTTTTTATATTCTTCAAATTGCTTAGCAGAAGCATAAATTTTTAAGAAAATTCCAGTCTATTAGAATATTAATATAAATATATGCAAGTTTGCAAAAGCCAAAACTTTTATGCTACACATAAATGTATTAAATTTGCCAAAAAAAAAAAAAATGGCAAAATATGAAATAATACCGGAATGTCAACAATTAATTAATGATCAAGTTATGTGACTAGTTTTTATTTTTATTTTTTCTTTAACAAACTGCTGTAGTTTTAATGTGTGGGAATTTTAAATTCAACATTTAAATTTCTCTTTGTAGTTATAATTACATACAATCCAGACACAATAAATAAGGCATATTAAATTTAAACAAATATATTTCCTTTTGACAAAATAACTTGTTAAAATATTTGAATTTTTAAGTCTGGTTTGTTAAAACTAAAATATTTTGTGTGTGTTAGTTCTATACAAAAAAAGCATCTTAAAAAACTTTCTGACAAAACATCTAATACTTAAAAGTCAATAATTTTTTAAATTTATAATATAAGAGGGACAAAATTCTCATTTCGGGATTTAAATAAAATTTCTTTAATAAAATATTTATGTAAATTTTTATGCTTTTTAGTAAAGGAAAAATTAAACATACCTTAACACGTTAAGTTTTTCTTTTATCTTCCATGAATTAATAAAAAAAAATGTTTTATTTCTGAAAAGCAAGTATTTGTTTTAAATCAATTAAATTTAAAAAATTTATAAACCTTAAATGGCATATACTGCAATTCTGCTTGTCGCTAAATATGATTTTTAATTTTTTTTAATTTTTCATTTGGTCGTGCTGCTCAATTGTGTAACTTGTCATATTGCTTTGGCATCATCTACCCGCGCCAATTGCAAAACCCTATATCATTTAAACATTTAAAATATACATTTAAATTTAACATCTCAGGTGGTAATATACTTTGGATATTTTTTTTTGATATATTACTGAATTTTTAAGGAAGAAATCGTCAAATCAGTGTTTACCCGTTTTTTCATAAAAAATCGTCATAATGACGGCAAACTTGGCTTTGGATTATGAGTACAAATTTTTGGACAGTTGATTTCACGGGTGGGTGTTTTCAAAAAACATTTAAAAAAATATGTTAGTTATTATTCCAAATTTCCAGCCAATGGTTGCTACTCAAAAAAGCATGTACCAGCAAAGCCGCCTTATAGCACCCCAATGGAAAATACCCTCTTGAAGCTGAACGCCTTTATACAAAAATTATTTCCTTTCGAATACGACCGTTTTTAACCGGAACTTGGGGCTATAACCGCACGACCTAAACCCAGAAGAATACGGACAGCATAAAAGTGAATTAACTACTAATGGTTGCACTGAAATTAAGCAGTTAATTCACCTTTAACTATATTACCTGTACAGTCTAAAGGCAACATTAGAATAAGGGTCATATCCTTATACAATTTTCGAATACTGTGTACAACTACTTTTTTAAATAAAGGTTTTGTGGGTGAGCGGCCTTTTGTCTAACCGGCCTTTCCGGCTTCTCAAATTAAAGCTTTTCTATACAGGATGATTCAGTCACGACCCGCCGAATTTCACCAGCGTATTCCTTGACTCATTTCATGAAAATATGCCCACTACGACCATCCCCGAAAATGCAAGTGTGCGAAATGGCAGCCCTTTGAAAATATTCGGATTGGGGGTTGGAGGGTAGTAGGTTAAAATTGTTAACTTTTGAACCAGTGGCCGGATTTTTTTGTTTTTGAACTCGTTGGAAAGGACTTTGGGAGACCTTTCAAAATCAATTAAAATTTAAAAAAAGTGAAAACTCCGAGATACAGAGCTTTTTAAAAATTTGGAAAAAAAAGACATAAGAACGTGCAGGTAACTTATGTTTTTTTATCTTAAAAAGGCCCAGAGGTCTTACCGTTCCAAAGTTATGACCATTTGACTGAAATGCAAACATTTTTTTTTTTGTTTTAGTAAGCGAAATAACAGCACACATTCATTTGTTTACCATTGTATTAAAAGTCATTGTTGGTAAAGACGTGTGAAGCATTTTGTTTACGTTGTGTTTTGAATTAATAATAATAGCAACTTATTGTACATGTATAGATTCTGCGATGGTAATGCAACAGCTGCTGCGCGTGAATATGCCTTACGTTTTCCTAACTGACAACAACCAAACAGAGAAACATTCAGTAACACGCACCGCCGATTTCGTGAAGATAGGTTGTTTTCACAAACGGTTCGTGCCGGAAATGTACAAAAGGACGTTGCAGTTGAAGAGTTGATTTTGCAGTAAACGAGAACCCAATGACAAGCACAAGTTTGTGTGCCACAATTAAAAGTATGGCGCGTCCGGCCACTGACTTAGAAGTTATCAATTTTACCCTACTACTCTCCGACCACGGCAAACGGCCATTACGACCTTTTCCACTGGCCGAAAGTTTTTCGGACATATTTTTAAAACCAGATGGTGGCAAAATGTCTTTAAGGGTAAAGTCCGGACACCGTAGATGGTGACATGACATTATCTAAATTTCCGGTTTGGGGATTATTTACAAAAATGTTTCGGTCATAACCCAAAAAATGGATGTTATTACCGCAAAATGTTTCGAAGAAATGGTTACAAAACCAATAATTAGGGTCATAATCCCATTTAAATTTTTGAAATATGTATTTTGTTCACCAACTACTTTGCTAAATATTTTTAACATTTTGTAAACGGACTTTTTCGCTTTCTAAATACAAATCTTAATTCTAAAAAAGCTTTGGTTAATCCATCTTCCAAATTGTGGGGCTTATAAGGAAACTAAATACTTGTACCTCAGAAAATTACGCTACAAAATTTTACATAATCGATTTAAAAACTAAGACGCATTTTTTTAACTTAAAAAATTTTATTCAACAATGTTTAACAATGAGTTTCAACTATTTAAATTCAAACAGAAGGTAAATGAGCACCTTGAGGTTGGAAACCATTTTTATCAGCAATATAGTTGACAGTGTAGGTTACGCCATCATCGCCGACAAAGGAGTAAGAACCACGGACACTGATTTCTTCAACATCGGTTCCAATATTTTTCAATTCACCTACAGCATCTTGTTTGTTACCATCTGAGGTTTCAAAACTGTATTTAAAGCTTTCGGGCTGGACATCAATGTCACGATGAAGAATGTTGACTTCCTCAACAGGAGCAGCTAGAGCGACAGCGAAGAGAGCAGCGAATAAAATAATGATTTTCATATTGTAGACTTTGTTTAGATTAGGTGCTAGATTCTAACTAAAGTTTGTTATTAAAAGCAGTAACACTTTATATACAAATTTATGTTATTATTCCTTTAAATAACAATAAATTTGAATATTCTTTTTTACTAAATGGTCTTTCTACGTTTAGTTGGACTGTTGTTCTTTGTTCGTGACATGATATGATATCATATGTTTACATATTTATAACAAGTTATGATGGTGAAGTTATACTTTAGTTGTTGTTTTTTTTTTGTTTTTAATTATTAGTATTTAATTAGCGTCATTTGTCATATTTACTATTGTGTTAGTAAGATGAACTTGTTATTTTTTACATTTTTTTTTCTTCTACAAAATATTTATGTTCTTTAAGAGGCCAATCGTGAATATTTTTTAAAATGTATTTTAAGAGTCGCCAATTTTTCGTTTTCATACTGGCAATGGGTCAAACAAACGTCAATCAATGTCAATCAATTCCTATTAGTGATTATTGCATTATTTATAAATGCTAATGCCAAAGCATTGTGATTTATATGAAAAAAGTAATGTTTCAATACTTTGTTTCTAAGTGTGCTAATACCCAGCAAAAATGAAGCTGCCAAAGAAGCAATAAAAGCATCACTACTATGGCAAAGGCATCACTTCTTTTCTGATGGTTTCATCGATGAATTTAACATTAGCGTCTCATAGGATGGAAGTATTCAAATGTAGCTACCACCATTACTCATACTATACTCTAAGGAAGCAATGATAATACAATGATTTGGTATTCTGATGCATGAGTGGAAAATGTTCATATACATTGTAGTATTTAAGCTTTGATGAACATTTAATTCATAAGTATGCAGAAGAATAAGTTTAAAGAAGTGAAATTTATGCATTGATATCACTTTATCAAAACAAATAAATAATTCTGCATTAGTGAAAAAGCATTTTTTAAACATTTTTCAAAAATTTTAATAAATTTTTAGACAAATTATAAAATACTTTTGGATGTAAATCAAATTATACAATTTTGAAACATTTTTAGACAATTTTAAAATATTTTTGAACAATTTTTTGAAATAATTTTTACACAATTTTAAAATTATTTTGGTAAATTCTGAATTAAAACTGGGAATGATGTAGTGTTAAATAAAATACATAATGCAAAAATGCACAGGCTGAAAAATGCAAAGGACAGGCCAGCTAGTTTCAATTAAATGTCAAAAAAAAACTGTTTTTCTTGATTTTTCAAAACTTCTATAAAAATTTGCAAAGATTCTAACTCTCATGAAATTTTAAACTAAAATATAAAAAAATGATTTAATAAAAAAATTAAAAAAGTTCATCAGAACTATTTTCTCAATTTTAATAAATGCTTAAGATTCAAAAAAAAAAAAATATACGATATACTATAACTTATGCTTTAGAAATAATGAAGAGTGATATTTTAAGATATGCATCGGGTTTATATCCAGATCACTGCATTTGAAATATGAACACATGAATGCTTTTGGAAGTGCCTTAGAATAACACCAATAAATCATAAAAGAATGTCAACTGAAGTTTAGAAAGCAATGAAAGAAGTTATAGTCACAGAATGACTACCATTTTTTTTGATGGGTAGTTAACTCTGTATGAAATCCAGCTTTTTATATACTTTTTATTCTTTATTGTTAACCCCTAATTTGGGGCAATTTTAGTCGTTTTTTAAAAGAGTGCCTGTGACTATAAAATATCAAATCCTGGGCTATGTGGTTTCTGATTACGAATCTGAAGTCATAATTGAAAATATAATGCATCTGAATAAAATTTATTTATAAATTTTAATGCAAAATATAAAGATGACATAAACTTACAAAGCCGTGGTTGCAACTCAGTTTAAACAAACAACCAATTAATGATAATTAACAACCAAAGAACTTTAACAACTTTTGTTCTATTTTAAAATTAAAAATAATCAGAAAGGATAACTGTTTTAAGCTGAAGTTTTTTTTTCATGAGAAATTTATATATTAAAACAAAATATAAGAACTGATTTTTCAACTAGTCAAGCCATCAGTTCTTAAAAATCGACTTACTCAGATATGCTTCTAAACTCAAAGTACTAAAGGTATAGAAAGAACCATATTGTTAACAGCTCTTACCTAACCTGTTTTATAGGTACGACTTTTTAAGTCTGTATTTAAGATTAAATTTTCTGAAAATTTTCTGTAAAATTTATATTTTTTTGATGAAATGAATTAGGTGGTGTATAAGCTAACACGAGGTAATGTTTTGCAAATCCGATTAAGCGATTTTAGATAAAAGATTTATAAAATAGAAAAATAGATGAGGTTTTTAATTTAGTTGCAAGAATATCCAACATCCTTCACATAGTCGAAATAAGTTGAACGAACCATCGCAAAGTACAAAATCATATTTACTTCAAATCATATTTAAATTTACTACAATAAAATAGGTAAATTTTTGTGTAATATTACGCATAGTGAGTAAATTATAAGCATCAAATAGATACAACTATTTTGTACACACTTTTACATACAATAATACGCATACAATATATAAATAAACATCATGTGTTTATAAATAAACATTTTGTGCCTAAAACTAGTATAGTTTTTGGTAAACTTAAAATTTAATTAATTTTAAACAAAAATTATTTAGTAATATTTTTTATAATTTATTATATTTAATACAGTAATTTTTGAACATATTGATTGCTTTAATTTTATTATTATTAATTACTTAAAACAAATTTATTGTTTTTATTACAAAAAAAATTTTCGGCGTTCTTTTATTTTCAACGTCGTGGTGGATTTTTATGCATTTTTTTATTAATTCTTCATTTACATTACCGAGCCATTAGGGCCTTATGTGGTTAATTAAAGCTACTATCTAAATAACAAACTTCTAAATAAAAGTAAAGCTTAATAATACAGTAAATAAATATGCAGATAATGATATAAACATATATGAGATCACATTTTTTAAAAAAGTATGTAGTAATTATGAGATTAAAAATAAAAAATAAAAAAAAACAAAATTATAATGAATGCAAATAATAAATTAATTAACACAAATTAATAAAAAAAAAGTTCCAACGCTTTTCCTCCCATGTTTCGTAGTTTAAAAATTGTATATATTAAGAAGCCTCCAACACATGCAGTTCCGCAAATTCTATTACCCTGGACTTGAAAACAAGTAATCAAGTATTAAAATTTCTTAAATCTCGTGGCAAGGCATTCCAAATTCTTGATACCCGGATCTGAAATAAATTTACAAAAATACTTAAATGTCTTACAGTTGGAATTATTTGTGAATTTCTACTCGTACGAGTACATTTACAAGTAATACGTGTTTTTAAATTTACGCTTAAATTTCAAAATTTCATTTCTTTTTACGCTTACACACTTTCAATGTAATTTTACACATTTTGTGTGTACACAGAGTAAATTTAGCCAGCTTATAGTAGGAGTACAATTTCTTACTATAAGTTGGGTAAATTTCAACAGAAATTAATTAAAGTGCATATGAGTTAATAAGATATGAAGAATTTTTCAGGTTCGAGATCATATTTAAATGTTACTGTGGAATAGGAAATAACTAATTTATAAATGCAAGAGAAGATGAAAACATTGTGAGGATTAACACTAGAGGGAGCGCCACACTTTACCCCTAAGCAACCAGATTGTGTTCAATGGTTAGGAAACCACCACTAACAACAACTCGAACCTGACAAACTCTAAATATAATTAAAACATAGATATTACAGTGCAGCATTTTTAAGGTCATCGTGTGGTTCCTCCTTCATACCCGTTTTTTTTTTGAAGTATATATCGAAACTAAAAAAAACCTGCAAAGGACTTGGCCAGATTACATCGATTTTTTTTTATGGACACCCTAAGTTTTTGTACCCAAACACGATTTTTTTAAAAAAGGAAAATTTTTATGGAATCCATATATCATAAACCGTTCGGAATTTTGTTTTTATGTCTTTGGCAAAGTTGTAGATCCAAACCAAAGCAAAAAAATTCTCATATGGACCGACCCAAAAAAATTGCATCCACTGCATCAAAATTGCAAAAAATTGGGAAAAAATGCTATTTTTTCATGATAATATGGAAATATATATATATATTTTTAAGGTCATCGTGTGGTTCCTCCTTCATACCCGTTTTTTTTTGAAGTATATATCGAAACTAAAAAAAACCTGCAAAGGACTTGGCCAGATTACATCGAATTTTTTTTTATGGACACGATTTTTTTAAAAAAGGAAAATTTTTATGGAATCCATATATCATAAACCGTTCGGAATTTTGTTTTTATGTCTTGGGCAAAGTTGTAGATCCAAACCAAAGCAAAAAAATTCTCATATGGACCGACCCAAAAAAATTGCATCCACTGCATCAAAATTGCAAACAATTGGGAAAAAATGCTATTTTTTCATGATAATATGGAAATATATATATAATAAATATAATAAATATATTCATTTTTTCAAAAACATATCAGCATTACAACAATAAAATGTTTAAATAGTAAATTTGAAAACAAGTAACAACAAAAACGGCATTAACCTATATAGTCTTTCTTTGTCGAAACGACAAACATTGGCTATGCAAAATAAGTGTGAGCAAAAAGATGTGCTTTCTAGGGTTAAGGAATGTTCGTATTAAGATGGCATGTACTAGAGAGTTGTTTATATTGTTGTTAGATATAATTTAGCTGAAGAATGATTTCTTAAATTCCCAGTATTTAAGCCATTTCAGGAGAAAATCATGAAAAAATCATTAAAAAATTGCATTTTTTCCCAATTTTTTGCAATTTTGATGCAGTGGATGCAATTTTTTTGGGTCGGTCCATGTGAGAATTTTTTTGCTTTGGTTTGGATCTCCAACTTTGCCAAAGACATAAAAACAAAATTCCGAACGGTTTATGATATATGGATTCCATAAAAATTTTCCTTTTTTAAAAAAATCATGTTTGGGTGCAAAAACTTAGGGTGTCCATAAAAAAAAAATTCGATGTAATCTGGCCAAGTCCGTTGCGGATTTTTTTTAGTTTCGATATACACTTCAAAAAAACACTTTCAATGTAATTTTACACATTTTGTGTGCACACAGAGTAAATTTAGCCAGCTTATAGTAGGAGTACAATTTCTTACTATAAGTTGGGTAAATTTCAACAGAAATTAATTAAAGTGCATATGAGTTAATAAGATATGAAGAATTTTTCAGGTTCGAGATCATATTTAAATGTTACTGTGGAATAGGAAATAACTAATTTATAAATGCAAGAGAAGATGAAAACATTGTGAGGATTAACGCTAGAGGGAGCGCCACACTTTACCCCTAAGCAACCAGATTGTGTTCAATGGTTAAGAAACCACCACTAACAACAACTCGAACCTGACAAACTCTAAATATAATTAAAACATAGATATGGGCATAATACGTACAAAGTTTACATTAATAAGATATTTTAAAGAAAATCCTGGAATTTTGGTACGAGTTTGTGAATATTTCAGAGAGAGAGGTGCTAATATTAATATTTGATATTTACATATCTCATCTACATCCTTAAATCCATGCATGCATTTTGTGTGTTTTACTGTGTAATAGAACTAAAATTTCTTATATAATTTACGTACATATCGGTTGCTTTATTTAACTAGTTTTTGTTTTCCAAATAAACGTAGATATAAAATTAATATAAAAAAAAAGTAATATGATGACACCAGTGTGTTGCCATGCCAAAATATGAAAAACGTGTTAATGCCTAACTAGACTGTTTTATTTTAGCAAAGGTTATCAGCTTTTGCTACATATGAACAACATTATAAATATTAAAATGGACGGAAGCAAAGTTTTAATATTCCAATATTTTCTCAATTATTGCAGAATTGGTGAGATAAACGAATGATTGATAACGGACAACATTCAATTGATGGTTTCCTCATTGCTGTTTTTTTATCCTGAATACATTCATTACACTTGTTTACAGCCTTTTTGTTCGAATGACAATATGTTTAGCATAACAATATGCAATTTTGAATAGAAATTATAACTTAAATCGACCCATGTTTCCTTTTTTATTAAAATAGGCACTTTATTTAAAGGGAAAACTGTTTTATTTCCTTTATTTTACTCCCAAAATTCTAAAAGTATATCAAACTTTAAAACAGGTTGATCTTAAATTTCTTTTGTCTATTACGTATCAAAATCTAATGAAATCTTGAAAACTTAGATGTCAGGTTGGATTACGTTCCTTGTTAATAGTTTGTAAGCTTGTGTTATTTGTAAAAAGTAATAAAACTTGTTATTCAAATGGAAGTGATGATTTTTTTTTTGTGCTGTGAATTTTAGTACTATTCGAAATCTTCATTTATATTTTTTATATATTGTCACATTTTTAAGAAAAACTTAATTAAATTTGCGGTAACATGTTTTAGAACATATCACTGAACTAACCTAGGAGTAGTCACTGAACAGTGCCTTTTCTACGAGAGTTGTGCTATACGTCCAAACTTTGATCCGCCGAAAAGCGCTAATTTTGAAACACCATGGAAAAGTGACAAATTGCTTTCATTTATAGTAACCGGTCATATTTGTAAGTAAATTCAGATTTTTTTATATAAGTTTTCAGTTTATAATTTTAATTTATTAATTATAAAAAAAGACAATTTCCCCTGAAGAAGTCACCCAATGTGGTGACGAAATATTGGGATAAATAAATATTTATAATTAAATTTTTTATAAATAAATGATCTTTAGCTCGATAAGGAATATTACATTAACCCTTTTCGGTCTATTTTGATGGTCTTAAAAAGATTGTTAAAAAAAACTTTAAAATATGCCCTTCTTGATTATTATTTCCTTCCAAGCCAAAATTAAAGCATTCGGGGGTGAGTTAAAATTAATAAAATTAAAAGTTCAGCAACAAGAAGACACACTGCATGTTCCTATAAGATACCACACAAAAGAAAATGTTTCTTAAATTTATCTACTTAAAAATTTTGTTGCATAACAAAACCATAGTCAATTAATTTCGTAATTAATTCAATTAAAAAAGTAATCAATATTTATACACGCAAGTGCCATAGTTGATCATTTTAATTGGATGTATTTAAGAGATACTTTCTTTGTGTGTAACCCTACCCCGTCAATTTCTTTACCATTTTTCATGATATTTAATTAAATTTTTAATTGATATAATTAAATTTTCAATTTTTAATTGATATTATTACAATTTTTATTTATACTTAATCTCTTAAATTGTTACAAATTATTTTGATCAGAGACTCAAAAGAACCGTTTTTTACAGAAGTCATAACATAAATTTGAGCAAATATAATCTTTCAATAATTCATAGTTCACACAGTTTCGCAAATATTTAAATTTTTAAATTTTTATATTTCACTCTATAAATATATATATATTTTTTGAGTTTTAGTTAAAAACTTTTTATAAAAGTTACTGCTTGACTTTTTTTTAATTAAATACAAACATTTTTATTTGATAATAAAAGAAGAATCAAAAATTGGCCTGAATGCTAGAAGTGAATGTAACACGCCGATTAACTTGCTTTAAAATCACGTTTTAAAACCCCCGAATTAAAAAATAGTTATCGCTCGGTTAGAAAGGTAGTCAACCAAAATATCAGAATTGCTAAAGCCGAATACTATTCTAAACGTTTTTCTTCAGCTTTGGAATCCAAAAATACTTGGCAAACAATCCGAGAAATTGGTATTGGAAAAGCTAACAACAATTAGCTGTACGACTGATGCCGATGAATTGAACTCAATTTTTACAGACCTACCTTTGGCTCAGATCGATAACAATTTCTATACTTTCAACAATACCAACACTGAAGAAAATAACTTTGAATTTTCATGCGTAACTCAACTTGATGTTTTGTCTTGTTTCTCTATGGTTAAGTCGAATGCTGTGGGGTATGATAACGTTCACCCTAAATTTATAAAAATGCTGTTACCGTTACTCCTGCCTTATGTAACATATTTCTTCAACCACATTATAACTTCCAGTAGTTTTCCTTCCAAATGGAAACATGCCAAAATTATCCCAATCCCAAAAACAAACTCGGATTTTCGACCAATAGCAATACTATGTTATCTCTCGAAAGTTTTTGAAAAGATTTTGCACACCCAAATGAGTAGATATATTCATGATACCGGTTTAATGTCAGATAAGCAATCTGGTTTTCGTCCTAATCATAGCTGCGTGACAGTCCTGGTTAATGTCTGTGAAAACATTAGGCGTGAACTGGATGATAGCAAAATAAACTTTCTTGTACTTCTTGATCTCTCAAAAGCTTTAGATACGGTCAACCACCATACCCTTTGTATGAAACTTAGACGCTTTTTTAATTTTTCAACTACTTCTCCACTCAGCTTTTGTCCTCATACCTCATGAATCGTACGCAATCCGTATATGTAAATAATAAGTCATCCCAATCTTTGAATCTCGAGAGAGGTGTACCCCAAGGTTCGATTTTGGGTCTGCTGCTATTTTCCATATATATTAATGACTTACCTGAATATCTTTCGTATTGCAAGATACACATGTACGCAGATGATGTACAACTCTACTTGAGCAGTCCTGTTCAATCTATAAAAGAGAATATTGATAAAATCAACGCTGATCTTAATAGTTTATACCGGTGGGCAACAGCTAATGGGCTCTGTATTAATCCACGAAAATCCAAATGCTTGGTAATTCGTAAAAAAACTTTAAATCCAGTTTTCGAACATGATATCGCCATTAACAACGAGAAAATTAACATTGTCCCAACAGCTAAAAATCTTGGTCTAATACTAAATAGTAGTCTAATATGGACAAACCATATTAACACAATAGTGGGTCAGACATTCATGAAACTAAGACAACTTTGGGCAGCCCAATCTTTTACACCTTTAAAAATTAGATTGCTGCTGGCCAAATCATACCTGATTCCGGGGTTATTGTATGGTTGTGAACTTTATGCCAATAGCGACTCTGCAAGCCAATCTTAGCTTATCGTGGCGTATAATTGCAGTGTTCGTTATGTTTTTAGATTAAGGCGACGTGATGGAGCTTCGGCTTTCTCAAAGAAAATTTTTGGTGTTTCATTTATAAATCTTATGAAGATAAGAGTACTTCTCTTTTTACATAAAATCATTTACACGCAAAAACCTTTATACCTCTATGAAAAACTTCGTTTTGCTCAGTCTAATAGGGGCAAAAAGATTATTTTACCAAGACATCATTGTCTAGTATCTGAGTGGTAATTCTATATAAATGCAATTCGTCTCTGAAACATGCTTCCACAAAACCTACAACTTAACAGCAACGTTACTTATTTTAAAAAATTTGTTTTTTTAAATTATTCTTGATATTTTCTTACTTTTCCTGTTTGACTTTAAATATTTTTTATTATTATTATTTTTTAATCTTGTGTAATTTAAATTTAAGCTTTAAAAATATTTTACCTAATTGCAACCTATTTCTAAATATGTTTTAACAATTGTCATTATTATTTTTGCTTGGTAATTCCTGTACAGTAATTATAAGATTAAATCTTGTTGTGCAGGATATGACATTAATAAATAAATAAATAAATAAATAAATAAAATCACTGTTTACTGTTTTATTAACATTAGTTGACAATATCAGAATAATATAATTGCCAAATTCATCAGTTTCGTGATTTATATTTTAATTGTTGTTTCGTGATAAAGAAAAACAAAATTACAAAATATCTTTTATTATTATTAAAAAAATAAATCATGTTTTCGAATTTTTTTAAAATGAAAATCACAAAGGATCAATAAAGAGAAATTACGTTCATTCGTTTACTCAGTCAAGTCCAGTAAGAATTAATCAGTAACAAATTTACAGAGAGTAAGACAATTTTACTCTCAAAATAAAAATTTTCTAAAAAAGTACGCGAACAGAAAATTTGCAATAATTAACAAGCTTGTTAAACAGCTGATTGTAAAACCAAATGCAAAAATAAATATAACTGGTCAATATGAAAAAAAGTATTATTGTTGTAAAATCTTAAGCAGAAACATTTCAGAAGGTTTTCTTATCTTTTCTATAATTCATTTAACAATATTTGTTGCTTTGCATTTGCATAAAACAACGTATTTGTAAAATATTTTTTTTTTGTATTTACAAAAATTTAAACACATATTTTTTAATCATATGTTTTTCTGCTTGTAAATGCTTGCTGGCAATAATTTGTCCAGTAAAAATTTGCAGAAAGAAGAAGAACTCTCAACATCAAACTGTCACTTTATTCTCTTTTTTTTCTTTATGTTTACTGAGTATTTGTGTAAACGAACGACATACAGTAAAAATTTGTACAAATTATTGGGTAAACGAACATACTTATTCAAAAATATTTAAACAAGAATTATTCGACAAAAAAGAAATTTTTTTATAACTAAAGCGTCCTGCATTTTAACTGATACAACAATTTCTTTTGTAGGTACAAATTCAGTTAAACTTTTAATTAAATAAAGAAATTTCTAAATTTAAACCTGATTGAATATTTTCTGTGTAAACAGCGAACTTATATAAAACACATTTTTTTATATATTTTAATGTTTTTTTTTTTTATAGTTTTTATTATTTATTTTCAAAAAGATCTAGTAATTTTCTTAGTGTCCGTAGACTTCAGGACCAACGGGCAAATGAGCACCTTGGGGTTGGAAACCATTTTCATCAGCGACATAGTTGACGGTGTAAGTTTTACCATCATCAGCAACAAAGGAATAAGAACCATGTACAGCAAGAGATTCGTGCTCAGATCCAGCATATTCCAAATGACCTTCAGAGTCATGTTTGGTACCATCAGAAGTCTCTACACCAAATTTGTAGCCTTCAGGTTGTACATCACTGTCTAAACGGACGGTTTGAACATCGGAGGGGGCAGCCAAGGCAACGGCGAATAGAGCAGCAAAGACAATGAAAAATTTCATGTTGACTAGTGTAGTTTGGTTGATATTCCTTAGAATGTTGAAAACTAAATGGATGACTTAAACTAAATTATCAAGTGTTTTTATAGTGAAATTTTGTTTAGAAAAATAATAATTAATTTCTTCTAAGTTGCATTGTATAATTAGCTTAAATTAAAATAAAAAAACAAAAAACAAATATTAAAGCTGAAATATGACATAAAGATGATAATGCGGTTTATAAAAACAAAAAAAAAAAAACTTGAATTTTTAATCTACCGCAACGCATCATAATTTGTTCAATTAATTATAAAAAAAATCAAAAATGCAAAGCTGCAAAAAAAAAATTAAAAACAAAATTACTACTCTACACAAATATTTAATGGAGACAACTAATATTAATAGTAGTAAAATAATAGATAGCCAATTTTAGAATTTACTTGGTGATAGTAGAAATGCAAATTTTTAAATAAATTTGTTTTAAATTTAGCACACAATATTAGTACTACAACTAACGATATTAAGTTATTGGTTTAAAAATATAAAACAATAATATTTGTGAAACCACAATATGAAAAAAATATAATAAAAATAAATCATTGGAAAGCATTTCAACATACCAATAAACACTGTTTTTGAAATTCAAGCTATATTCTAATACAATTTAGCTTAACAGGAACTAGACTTGAAATTCCCGCAGTTTTTGATGCATATAAAAAATAATTATTTTGAAATTTATGTCGTTGGAATATGCCACTGCAATGAAATTTAATAAAAATCCCATTTAATCCTTGAATAAAAAAATTCAACTGAAATTTCAGCGAAATTATTTATGTTTTTTTTTTTTTAATGACCTTAAAAAAACGAAATTATTGTTTATGATTTTTTTTATTTAATACTCTTTGCCCTTATTTGTGACTAATACTATATTAAAATTTTTATTTGTTTTAAACAGCTCTTGTTATCTTGAAAGTAAGAAAATTGTTCGACTCATTTGCTAATTGGTACATTGGGTAAATGGGCACCTTCGGGTTGGAAACCATTTTCATCAGCAACATAGTTAACGGTATAAGTTTGACCATCATCAGCAATGAAAGAGTATGAACCACGTACAACAATAGCTTCATTTTCAGAACCAACATTTTTTAATTGACCTTCTTCAGTATGAGTCTTGCCATCACTTGTTTCTAAACTAAAATTAAAATCATCATGAGTAGTACGATAATGTCAAGTGATACATCATATACAATTTGTGAAAACTTACGCAAAATTGTATCCTTCAGGTCTAACATCAGATTCCAAACGCAATACTTTTGCATTAGCGTAATCCTCAACGGGAGCAGCCAATGCTACAGCAAATAAAGTAGCGAAAATAATAGCGATTTTCATTTTATTGCTAATTCTTACTTTTTCAAGAACTAAGTTGTATTCAAATAGAACTGTTTAAGATTTATGATACAAAATTTGAATATTTTATCTATTTTTATAGTAAATAAATGGGTTTTAAGAATTCAACTTAAAATAAATTTAATTTTTAATTATTATCATTTTTTTTTTGATAGATAGACAAAAGTTATTTATCAATGATGTCGTAATTACAATTTGTCAAAATAATATTATTAATCTGACATCTCCTAATCGTCATTTTAGTTATTGTCTATTTTCTTTTCGATAACACTAGTGGTATCAGTTAATTACTTAAAAACAAAACAATAAACAAAAAGAAACATTTAAAAAAAGAAATTTATTATTGACCATATAATAAATACCCTACAGCAGGGCTGGTAGAATTATGGATTTTTGGTGACCATGGATATTTTGTTTGATACATAATTGTAAAAATTTAAATTTTTCATAAAGATTGTAAGTTGCTTTAAAATAATAACAAAAAGAATATACATAATCATTTGACGCCTTTGCCCATACACTGAAAGTTGTTTTTAATAGTACTGAATCGTAACTGATTAATCGATTAAAACGGATTCATTATTTAAAAGGAAAATTAGCATTAACTGTATGAAAATTCATTTCTGTTGTCAAAAATTTCAAAAGAAAAAAATTAAAATACATAAAAAAAAATTAATAAATTATTGAACATTTTTCGATTTTCTTTTAATAAAAATGTTAACTTAAAAATTGTGCTTAGATGCAATTTTGCATTTTCTCCTATATAACGGAACTTTTTGAGCTGAATAAATAAAAAATATTAATATATTTATAAGGGGTTTCATCTGGGCAATTTAACCCTTTGACTGTCCAATGTATCACATACATATGATGCACATGCGTCATGATTGATACGCTTGCGCATCATATGTGATACACAATTTGTCTAATTTCCTTAAACTCCTTTGTTTAATGCTCTGGGCGTGTAGACAATGTTTTTTTTTCATATAAGACCTGAATATTTTTATGGGAGATAACTGCAAATTTCCAGGATATATAGCGACAAAAATATTGTTTGTAAAGAAAATAATAAATAAGAACAAAATAATAATAAAAATAAAACTTAAGATAATTTCATTATAGTTAAAACAATACCGAAAATCAAATAGATAGATAGTAAATAATAAAAATGGCATGAACCGTATGGGATGCATAGAACGCTGCAATAATAAATAGTTGACATGTTAGTCCGTGTATCATATATAATGCACGTCATTTTTACTAGATTATGTACGTGGACGTACGGTATAAAAACATTTTTTGTTTGGGGACAGTCAAAGGGTTAAGGCTAAATGTTGCTTTTGATCTCAAAAATCAGTCTAAAGTTTTTTTCCTAAAGAATTACCCTGCAATTCTAAGGATTTTTTTCTGTTAAAATATAGGATTTTAAGAAAATATTTACTGATGAAAAGATATAAAACTCCGGAAATCTAGAGCTTCTAAAAAATATTTCATAAATTTTTAAACAAATTTCATAGATGGGATTTTAAAAATTAACAAATTCCAATAAAAATGCATTAGTGTATGAAAATTGCCTATATAACTGCTACCCAATTTGGAACTGCAACCAAATTTTTATAAAATGTTATGACATTTAGAACAAAATCTAATAAATTTATTTGTTCTAAAAATTATTACTTTTTGTAAAGTCTGTAATGGCAACTGAAAATTTTGCTGTTATTACGGTAAATTTTGCTAATTTGAGCCCAGCGGTAGTTTTTGCTAATCTTAGCAACACATGTCTGCTGATGTGTAGTACGATGAAATTTGTAGAAAAATTAGCTACCGCTACTAAATTTAAGTACAACTTTTGTAAAGTGCAATTTAAAATCTGTTTGCTAAAATCAGCAAAAATTTACTAAGTAGTATTAATATTAGTACAAAATTTCAAATTTATTTTTTTTATCGAGCATCAAAATTTTTTTATTTTATTTGGTTTAATTAAAAAAATACTTTAGACAAAATTGAAAAAAAAATCAAAGGCTTATAAATTGTAAAAACAAAAAAAAAAACTTTTTGTTATAATTTCTTTTTGAAATATATTTTAGTCAATCTTTTTACTTATAAGGTAAAATTTTAATTGTTTTTAAGTGGATGTCCTATTTTTAGACATGAGTCTGTATATTTACTTCAGATTCCTTTTTTTAATATATGTAACAGTTTAAGGCAATTTAAGTTTGTAGATGTAAGTTTTAATTACAAATAATATTTCCTTCAATATTCACTTTTTTAAAATTAGTCATTTTTATTTTGCTAATTTTAGCAAATCGGCTATCAATAATTTGAAAAATGATTTCTGGAATTAGCAACAAAAATTTGTAAGTATTCTGTAAAAATTCTGTAATTTGTAAAATGTAAATAGCAAAATGATTTGCTACATAATAATTTTTTTACTAAAAATCAGTACAAAAATTGTAAAATGGGATTGAAAACCGTTTACAGATTATTATTCTAACTTTTTTTCTGGGTGTACATAAATTGTAAATTTGGTAGCAGGTATACAAAAAAATATTTTAAAAGTCAGATGAAAGTAAAACGGTGTGGAGTTTTATTGGTTCCAAACGATTTGGAAGCTAATTTTGTTTTAATGGAATTGTTGGTTAAACACCTAAACACATTTAAAGATCCCACATTCCACATATATGATCCTGTAGATCGAAAGTATCTAACAACCTCTAAAATCTCTTTTACTAAAACTATATTTTACTATATATTTACTTAAACCATATTTCATGTGCAATCGAGCCTAAATAAACAAATTAAATATTTTTTGGAGGAAACACAAGTTTTTAAAAATTGTGTAAACACGGCCTAGAATCACACTTAGATGAATTTTCACATAAAATAAATACAAAAATAAAATAATAAATCGTGATTGAGACTAACGTTATAAGTAATTGATTTAATGGATAGTCTTTGTTTGGTTTCTATTTTCGAAATTTTGCGGTGTCCAGGTTTTTTTTTCTTTACGTGCATACTTTTAGTATTTTGGAGGCTATGTTAACAATCCACTTACGGGTTACTTAACGAATTTTAAATAAAAAGCCAATTTAATAAGCTCTTGTTTACTAATATAAGTGTACAAGTTCTTTTTGTTGACTGTATGTATAAGATGATCCTTTTTCTTTGAGTGAACTTTAACTTTTACAAAAAATGAAAATTTTATTATTTTTCTATTACAAATTTATAAATTCATTCTTGATTCTTTTATCAAATATATTTTTTAATATGCACAATTTAATTTAAATTCCATAATTTTTAGACAGGTTAGTGTACAAACAAATCTATGTTTTTAACTCTGATTTTTATCACTAAATATGGAATTGGGTCACTAAAATATAAGTGTTCGTTAATTTTCTCTCCTCTATTACCTAAACAAATTTTAGTAAAATCGCTGAGTGATTTTTTTTTGTATTGCATTTTGCTGATACTCAGGGACCATAAAAGTTTTATTATTATTCTGGGACTAATTTGGTACTATTTATAATTATACAAATTTGCATAACAAAGCAGCAGAAGTAGTAGGATCCCCTCAAATCAGCTATATCTAGAATTAGAACATTTTATATATGATAAAATATGGAAAATGTGTAAAAAAAATCTATTTTCCGTATTATTGGGGTAGAAAAAGCATTATGATGTTTGGTACCAAATTATAATTCACATTTATCATCTCTGCTGCTAACAAACAAATATTAAATGTTATTGGTATAAACCAGGAATGGTAAATAATACCTTTAAAATCGTACTGCGACTTAAGTAAAAAAGTACTTTACACACACTTGCTACTTTATTAAAAAAGCCAAAACTTTAAATCGAGCTAAAATCGTCTATCATTATTTACCTTCAGAGAAATATTTAGAGTGGAAAATTCTTTTTGTACCAATTAGCCATTGATACGCAATTATTTTTATATAATAAGTAACCATTAAAATTTAATTTGAATTCAGTTTGTTCCAAAAATACTATTCTTTGTCAATATAAACACAGTTTGGTTTTGGATAAACTATAAAAACATTTTATTACTAAATAACTAGTTAACACAACTTAAGCTTCGGGGGCAACGGGCAAATGGGCACCTTGGGGTTGGAAACCATTTTCATCAGCAACATATTTAACTTCATAAGTGACACCATCATCACCAACGAATTTGTAAGAACCTTGGACAGAGATGGCTTCTTGTTCAGTACCAATGTTTTTCAATTGACCGGCAGCTTGTTGTTCATTACCATCACTGGTAGCGAAACTGTAAATTGAGAAATATTGGAAAATTAGTTTATCCTTTATTTCAGTATTAGTTATTTAAGTACTTACGCATAGTTGAAGGATTCAGGTCCTACTTCAGATTCTGATCTCAAGATAACAGCATCTTCAGCACGGGGAGCAGCCAAAGCAACGGCGAAGAAAGCAGCGAATAAAATAATGAATTTCATTTTGATTGTATTTTTTTATGTTCTGACGAGTTATTGTCAAAGGCCTAAAACTTAATGTTGCTAAAACTCTATTGTGGATAGATTTTATAGGGCATATAGATGATACAACTATAATAACTTTTTTTATATAAACCAAAATGTGTCTTCTAATATTTTAATGAATGATCGTCTTTTTAAACTAGTTTATTGTTGTAAGTGTTAATAATGTTTGTGCTAAAATTAAATATACATTTCACGTTTTTAGATATACTTAAACTGTGTGTATGTGTATCGAAGTAGAAATATGTGAAAAAGTTTTATTCTTTACGCTCTCTGCTCATTTACCGGTAGATTAGAGAAAAAAATGAATATCCCTGCAAAAATTGATCCTCTCAACTGCAAACGGGCCACTCATATTCCATTTCTAACACTAAATAAGTGTACCAAAATTATTTTATTGATTTTATAAATTCTTACACGCAAAGTAGAGGTTAAACAAACAAATTTTATATGAACATTTCTATACTCAATTAAGTGGCAAACATGAGCGATGTATCATGGTGTTTTAACAAGTCAATTGAGAAACTCCCCGGCCTGACACATAGATGGCGCAACTAGACTTAAATCGATATGATTTTAGTTAGCCTTAACCTTCAAAAGACACATGTATGCAGCTGTCGGATCATTAGTTTGTGAATTATAGCATTTTGAGTGAAGCAACTTTTGGATAAAAAAGAATTTCGCATGTTGATAAAATATTGCTTTTTGAAGGGAAAAAATACAGTTGAAGCAAAAACTTCCCTTGATGACAAGTTTCCGGACACTGCCCCAGGAAAATCAACCATCAAGGATTGGTATGCTAAGTTTAGACGTGGTGAAATGAGCACCGAAGACGGTGAACGCAGTGGACGCCCAAAAGAGGTTGTTACGGACGAAAACATCAAAAAATTCACAAAATTATTTCGAATGACCGTAAATTGAAATTGAATGAAATAGCAGGTACTCTTAAGATATCAACCGAACGTGTACATCATATCATTCACGAAATTTGGGCATGAGAAAGCTCTGTGCAAAGTGGGTGCCGCGCAAGCTCACTTTTGACCAAAAACAAGTCAGTGAAAACGAAGGCGAAAATCCATGAGTTGGGCTTCGAATTGCTTCCGCATCCACAGTATTTTCCAGATCTGGCTCGCAGCGACTATTTCCTTTTCTCAGATCTCAAAAGAATGCTCGCTGGGAAGAAAATTTTGGTCGAATGAAGAGGTGATCGCCGAAACTGAGGCCTATTTGGACAAATCGTACTACAAAAATGGTATGGAGGGTCGCTATAATCAGTGTATCACCTTTGAAGGGAACTATGTTGAATAAAAAAAAATAATTTTGCCAAAAAACTGTGTTTTAAGTTAAGTGGTCAAATTAGAAATCTGTGTTAATTTTCTTTAAACGGCCCATGTTTACTTATTAAAATATGTATTTCGACACAAATTTTTACTTTGACTGCTTATGTCATTGGAAGGGCAAAAATTGGAAGGTATTATATAACTGTTGATCTACTTTAGGAGTAAATTAAATTAAATTTTGTAAATATTTAGATCTGAAGGTCGAGTTGAATGACATATTTGCATCCAAGAAAACTAAATCTTGCAGTCATATTATTTTTTAAGCCAATATAGTTGAAAATAAACGAGGAGCGAAAAATTAAAACTTTTACACATGCCTACGTACGTCACTGGTGCTCTAAAATAAATAACAATTTGTTTTTAAAATTTGAAAAACATATTAAAAAAAAACCTAACATCAGACTCGGATTCCTGAGTTATCTGTAGACTAAAAAGTGACTATCAAGGATGGTTTTTTTAAATAGGTTATCCCAAGTTCTGATACTATTTGGATATATTGTAGAGCATTTACACGTAGTATTGGCGCTTTTTAATTCTTTTCATATTTTGACCAGGTTAACAGGCAGTTGTAATGAATTTACTAGGGCTGCCATGACAAATTTTGACACAGCAGTGTTTACGAATATTCAACAAAAACAAATAACAAAATGTTTGTATATTGAACATTTAAGTCGGGCATGTCATTGATAGCAACTGATATATGCTTATAAAAGACACAATAATGCATGCCTAAAAACGCCGACTATACCATTTATTTACGATTACTTAAGGGTATAGTTAAGCCAGCACTAAGACAACAGAAATATTTGAAAAATCTGGGAATGCTGGTATGCATTGGATTTTTGCCATATGATTTTTGGTTGTACCCATACCGAAACATAAAAGAATTTCCAAAAAAATTTTAGGTAAAATTATCTATAAAAAGTTTAAAAAACATTACAAATTACACAAAGAAAAATAAAGTGTCACTAGAATTGAAAAGTGTAGTTTGATTGCGACAACCAAAAAATTCTGTTAGCACAACCAAATTCAATTGTGATTGCTGAATATTTTTGATATTGCAACCAAAACCAATATTCAGTTGCAAACTGACTGTGTGTATGTATTTTTTAATTTAAAAAGAAATGTACGGGACGTGTTGGCAAATAAGGTAATTCGAGATTTTGACGAAAAGAGAATGTTTAAAATTGTAATCTTTTTTCCCGTGAATTATTTGTTGGAAAAATCGTGCAAATTGCTAAATTTAATTTTTAATATAAATATAGGGAATATCCTTTTACCTGTTGAAACGTTTCAAATTAAAATGAATTAATTTTTTTTTTTAAACTTAAAAACTGCTTTAAAGTAATTTCCATTCTATGAATGATTTTTAACACCAAATTTATAAATCCATAAGCTTGAGGAATAACATAAAATATAAATAAAATAAATTTTATTTAGCCAGCAGACTAAAAATGTGTTGTTTCCCTCCCCTATTAATAAATACTATTTTTATTCATACGAGCAATTTTTATAACATTCATATTCCTAGAGTGACGTTTTTTTTTGTAAATACATATTTTTTATTCTAAATTGCAACTACCGCACAAAAACTGATGTTACAATATTTATTCTAAAAATCAAAAAAAATAATAATTGTACAAAAAGAAAATTTTCGTTTTTTGGTCCTATACTAACTTATTTTTTTAATATGTATTTCTACTTTTACTTTTAAGCATTAACTAAAACAAGAAATATTTTCCAAATAAAATTTGCACAAACGTTTTAAACATTTACTATGATAATAAACCAGTTTTAGAAGATATTTATTAATAAAATTATTAAGATACACTTTGTATTATAAATATTAATGCAAAGAAGCTGTTATACTTTAACCCCTATAAAAACTATCGACAATAGAGTTTTTATCAACATAAACTCTTAGACTTTTGACAATAACTCGTCAGAACATAACAAAATACAATCAAAATGAAATTCATTATTTTATTCGCTGCTTTCTTCGCCGTTGCTTTGGCTGCTCCCCGTGCTGAAGATGCTGTTGTCTTGAGATCAGAATCTGAAGTAGGACCTGAATCCTTCAACTATGCGTAAGTACTTAAATAACTAATACTAAAATAAACGATAAACTAATTTTCCAATATTTCTCAATTTACAGTTTCGCTACCAGTGATGGTAATGAACAACAAGCTGCCGGTCAATTGAAAAACATTGGTACTGAACAAGAAGCCATCTCTGTCCAAGGTTCTTACAAATTCGTTGGTGATGATGGTGTCACTTATGAAGTTAAATATGTTGCTGATGAAAATGGTTTCCAACCCCAAGGTGCCCATTTGCCCGTTGCCCCCGAAGCTTAAGTTGTGTTAACTAGTTATTTAGTAATAAAATGTTTTTATTAAAAAAATAAATCGTATTTATTTTTAATTTTAGTGTAATGATTTATTATACAATTATGTTTTATATTGGTTCAGATTTAGATATGTGTCATGATAGCTATTGACTACTAGTACGCACGTATTCCAGCAAACAAAATGCAAATAAGTAGTTATATAATGAAACTAAATTTTTTACTATTTATAAATAGAAATCAGTGCTAGTTATTAATGTTAGACAAAATCTAAGTTTTTATCATTCATTTGACTAATTATTTAGCATTTCATAGATATCAATGGTAATGAAATTTTTTTCATTAATATTTTATAAAAAAAAATTAATGATTTTAAGTGTTTAATTTCATTGATTAGTGGTTATATTTTTGAATTCTATTGCAATTATTAATTGATTAATTGATATCAAATAATTTCAATTGACGAATAAGCTTTTTAAAAATCGCTAAAATGCAGATAATTTTCTGAAATCGGGAGAAAGTTCGCTCGGTATCGTTATCATATACGAGTAAATTGCTCAAAAATTAATAGTCAACCTGTGGCTGTTTTATAAAAACTCCATTAGACCCCTCGCGGACCTACCTAATGTGTATTATTAAAGGATGATGTCTAAAACCAGATTGTTGATTCTTTAAATATTCATTAATTTGCCAGTACATAAGCTTTTCCATCATCTTGGATAAAAATGCAATACTACCATTTTTATCCAAGGTGATGGAAAAGCTTATGTACTGGCAAATTAATGAATATTTAAAGAATCAACAACTTCTTACTGATAGACCATGTAGTTTTAGATAGGGCAGAAGCTGCATTACGGTTCTGCGTGATGTGATAGAAGAAATTAGGTCCAAACAGGATATGAATATGGTATCATTTCTTATGCTTTTAGACCACAGTAAGGCTTTCGATACTGTTGATCACTCGATTCTACCCACCAAACTCAAAAAAATGTTTAATTTCTCTAAGTCGGCTAATAAACTTATTTCCTCTTACCTTATTAATCGTAAACAAGTGGTTACTTTAAATGGTGTGACTTGTAATGCAGTTGTTGTTGATAGAGGAGTGCAACAGGGGTCTATTCTTGGACCATTGATTTTCTGTAAGTACATAAACGATTTGCCTGAAGTTCTGAATTACTGTGGTGTTCAAATGTATGCTGATGACGTGCAGAATCGAAAATGTTCAGAACTGTACTGACTGTATTAACAGTAATTTGGGTAAAATACATATATGGGCAAGTTATAATGGCTTGTGTATAAACCCTGACAAATCGAAATGCATTTTCATATCAAGAAATAATAAAAAAAGATTGAACGGTATTATTTTTCTACATCGACTATGTTTAATCATCCTCGAAATTCGGACTCACTTTTAATGCAGAACTTTCTTGGACTAACCATATAAATATATCATCTGGTAGAGTTCATGGGATGCTGAGAAACCTGTGGGCTGTAAAATCATCAACGCCGTTTAAAATAAGAATGCTTCTGGCAAAAACTTATTTAGTGCCAGTTCTGTTGTACTGGTGTGAAATATTTGCCAATTGCGACACTATTGACTTTAATCGCCTCGAGGTCACATACAACAATATAGCCAGATACGTTTTCAACAGAAGTAGACGAGATATTCATATCAGGTACATGATAAAAGTTTAAAAAATTTATTAATATATAAAAGTCTTTTAATGATATCTTTATGACAAAATTGCTTTTGCCCAATAACCACGTGGAAGAAACTTGATATCACAAAAATACAAATATCTTATGTCTACGAGACAATTTTTCAATTATACAACGTGTCTTTGGAACGACTTACCATCACATATCCAAGTACAAAGCAAAGCATTACACTTCAAAAAGGAACTTTTAAAATTTTTTTAAAATTGTTTTGTATCTAATTAAATGTCAATTGTTTGTATTATGTTTATATATATTATGTTAATTTTTTATGATTAAATTTATTATTAATAATTAAAATAAAAATGTATTTGACTTCATGTTAATATGACAAATGCAATTTATAGCAAGTAATTTATAAAATTTATTCTTATTGTGATAGTAATTCAACCAATAAATAAATAAATACAAACAAATCAACGTTTTTTCCCTCTGGTATTTATAACTAGACATGGAATTGGGGCACTAAAAAAACTAAGTGTTCATTAATTTTCTTTCCACTGAGTGGTTCCCTAATGTATATCTTGTTAGTCGATCAAATTGTCACAAACACAAATCAACACTTATAAAACCTAGTAGGTTGTTTTTACTTAATAAACATTTTACCAGCTTCAAAGAAAACACTTAATTATTGGTACGAGTATTAGCAAGTATTAGCATACGTATTTAAAAAGTTCTATGGTAATCCTCGGACTAACTTGGCAATTTTTTGTTACTATAAAAATGTTGTATATTTCGGCAATTCTTTTGGACAACTATCGATCACTTATTAATCAAAGCAGCAAAAGTCCTGTAATGGATCTTCTCAAATGAGTTTAATATCTAGATTTTGAAAATTTATAAATAAAAAAGTATGGCAAAAGTGTAAAAAGTCTATTTTTTGTGTAATTGGGGTTGAACAAGTATTATTTTTAATGATGTTTATTACCCAATTATAATTCACATTTATCATCTCTGCTAGTAATATACAAATATCAATAATTTTTGGTATAAACAAGCACCCCTTGCGAAGTTTTCCGAGTAACTTAATAGATGATAAAGTTGATTGATTTTACTGGAAATTCTTTTAAAACTTTTAACATTTAAAGCTGTGGACATATTTAATTTTGCAAAATACCTTAAGTGTGTTTGCAAGCTCAAAAACTTGAACAAATTTGTTATAGTTTTAACTGGAAAGTGTTTGTTTATACAAATACTCAATAAGGAGAGAACAAAATTGGAGAGTAAAGTGAGAGTTCGATGCAAGAGAACACAGACTACATAGACAGGTTACCAATGACATATGTCAAACAAGAATTCTCGAAGCGTATGGTTATTTTGACATTGCAGTGATTTGCAAAATGAGATAGAAAAAATAAACTCCATAAAAATTGAATGGTACATATTTTTTTGTATATCTATGCCTTTCTGTTTATCTCTGTAATTTTGACATTTCCTTTTATTCATTTTCTAGTGGCCATTTTGATCCAATCAGCTGTTTTCTGTCTGGGTAGTCTGTGCAATAGAACTTAATAGTTTTTACTGGATAAATTTCGGCCAGTAATAATTTGTAAGAAAAAAACAGCTGATTAAAAAATATAAAATTAAAAAATAAAGAACTTGTACAAAAACATTAAATATTTTTTTATAAAAGTAAAAAAAAAAAATATTTACATATCAGTTTATTTACGATGGAAGTCCAGAATGTTCCTGCATGCACAGAAAAATTTTGTCAGCTTCCAACCAAAGTTTTCGCAATCAAATTCAATTAGTACAAATGAATTTGGTTGTAAGACCCAAAATATTTAGCAATCACATTTGAATTTGGTTGTGCCAACTGAATTAATTGGTTGTCCCAACCAAACTTCAATTTTTAATTCGGTTGCCACTTTATTTTTCTGTGTGTGGAGAACACCATATTTAATGGTTGATTTTATTTGTTTGGTATTTACAATCAGCTGTTTTAACGATCTTACTTATTTTTACAATTCATCCGTTGGCGTACTTTTTTTTTGGATATTTTTGTTTTTGAGAGTAAATTCTGTCTTATTTTCTATAATTTTATTATGTACTATGTAATTTTTACTAAACTTTATTAGATAGAGAAATAACATGAATGCAGCGCCTTACCCATTTATTTAGATAACTATATTTTTAATTGTATCTGTCTCGCACGATAAAAATTAAAAATTTTATTCAAGTTTCGTTTGTTCCAAATATACTATTCCTTGTCAATATAAACACAGTTTGGTTTTGGATAAACTATAAAAACATTTTATTACTAAATAACTAGTTAACACAACTTAAGCTTCAGGGGCAACGGGCAAATGGGCACCTTGGGGTTGGAAACCATTTTCATCAGCAACATATTTAACTTCATAAGTGACACCATCATCACCAACGAATTTGTAAGAACCTTGGACAGAGATGGCTTCTTGTTCAGTACCAATGTTTTTCAATTGACCGGCAGCTTGTTGTTCATTACCATCACTGGTAGCGAAACTGTAAATTGAGAAATATTGGAAAATTAGTTTATCGTTTATTTCAGTATTAGTTATTTAAGTACTTACGCATAGTTGAAGGATTCAGGTCCTACTTCAGATTCTGATCTCAAGACAACAGCATCTTCAGCACGGGGAGCAGCCAAAGCAACGGCGAAGAAAGCAGCGAATAAAATAATGAATTTCATTTTGATTGTATTTTTTTATGTTCTGACGAGTTATTGTCAAAGGCCTAAAACTTAATGTTGCTAAAACTCTATTGTGGATAGATTTTATAGGGCATATAGATGATACAACTATAACAACTTTTTTTATATAAACCAAAATGTGTCTTCTAATATTTTAATGAATGATCGTCTTTTTAAACTAGTTTATTGTTGTAAGTGTTAATAATGTTTGTGCGAAAATTAAAGATACATTTCACGTTTTTAGATATACTTAAACTGTGTGTATGTGTATTGGAGCAGAAATGTATTTAAAAGATTTATTTATTACGCTCTCTGCTTATTTTCTGGAAGATTTGAGGTAAAAAATAATATCCCTGCAAATATTGGTCCTCTTAGATGCAAACTGGTCAGTCGTCTTTGATTTCTAACGCTAACAAATTTACCAAAATTAGTATATTGCTTTTATGAGTTAGAGGTTTTACAAACAAATTCTATTGTTCAATTCACAATGGGTATTGTATCATTGTATCTGATGTATCGTGTATTACTTTACAATAGTGTAAAATTGTTGTTGGTAATTGTTTTGTGCATCATAACATATCAGTCTCAAGTGAATGCGAGTTTTTTTTAATTTCACCTTTATTTTTTTTTCTTTTTGTTTCTATAAATCCATTAATACTAAAAAGTGACTATTAAGGAGGGTGTTTATTAATAGATTATCACAAGTTCTAATACAATTTGTGTTTGTTCCCTGTAGAAAGCCCGGGGTCAAGTGTCTACAAGTCACCACTTTTGTCGACTGTTTTGGGTGACTTTTTGGTGACATGCCCACAAAGCCTCTATACTTTTTACATTCCTTTTTGCAGCTGCAAAGCTGTGTGTTGTTCTTAATTTTTTTATTGTTTTATTTTGTTGAAAATACATAGCTGCATGCAAAATTAAAATTTTTAATAAAAATATAAAGAGAAATCAATTTAAAAGATAAATATACAAACTTGAACAAAATATATAATGATCAAAAGAAATTACAAAAAAATGTGAAAAAAAAACAATAAATTTTGTATAAAATAAAAATAACAAGAAAGAGGCAACAATTTTCAGTGAAAATTTCAACTCTAGAGATATTGTGGATCCTAATGAAGATTTTGAGGAACCTTTTTCCTTTATACATACGATATGCCAGTTCCGAATGACTGTGTTATTGGGATGTTTGCGGATGATACAGTTATCATGTCCACAGCCATAAATAACATAATATCAACGTCAAAGCTACAAGCAGCCGTGAATGGAATAGAAGAATGGACCAAAAAATAGGGTCTAAAAATAAATAGCAGCAAATCGATTCACGTCGATTTTACACTGAAAAAAAATCAAACAAATTCCCTTAATAATAGACAAACAACCTGTTCCAATAGCAAACTCAGCTAAATATCTCGGAATGACTTTAGATGCAAAACTCCACTGGAAGGCACACGTAAAGAAAAAGAGGGACGAGTTAAATATCAAATATTGAAATATTAACTGGCTTACGGTAGGAGATCTAACCTGTCAACCCAAAACAAATTACTTTTATATAATCATGTACTTAAACCGGTATGGTTGTACGGAATACAAATCTGGGGATGTGCTAAAAATAATATCATAGAAACGATTCAGCGCTTTCAAAATAAAGTCCTGAAAGACATCGTCCAAGCCCCATGGTACGTCAAAAATATGCTTAATTTAAACATTGTTAAATTTTATTTGTTTTAATAAAAAGAAAGAAAAAAAATATCTAATTTAACACCTGTTTAATCTTATTTTCTTCCAAAGTTCCAAAAGTGTAGACTATAATTACTAGTCAATAGTTGATAGATTCGCAATGACACGCACATGTTAAATGTCTACAGCAGAAAGCGTTGGCTGGGGCATAATTAGTCAGTAGTAGTGGTGACAAAGTCAATAGTGAATCAGTACAGTTTCACAATCGACATTTCCTACAGGGTTGTAAAGCATTTGCAAGTACGATAGTATTAGGTTTTTTGATTCTTTTCATGTTTTATCCAATTTACTAAGGCTGCCATGATAAATTTTGGCGGAGCAGTGTTTACGAATATTCAAAATAAATAATGTTTGTATATTGAACATTAAAGCAAGGACTATCTAAAAACAAAATGTGCAGAATGAAAGTCAATTGCCAACCAGAAAGCCATAAAGGGAAGAATCACTTCCTTTGTGATTTTCTGGTTGACATTTGAGTTTTCATTCTGCATTTTGTACTTAAAAATCCTGGGAATGCTGGAATGTATTCTAGAATTGGTTAAAATTTTGTGGGTGTAAAACGTGGGATTCATCTCATATTACACAGTACAACAATCGAACCCAGACAGGACGATTTTGTTTGTACAATCTAGGCAAATGATTTTTTGATTTTAACCATTCCGAAAAATAACAGATTATTTAACAAATTTTAGGTAGAGTTAAATATAAAAAAAGTTTAAAAATATCACAAATTCTTTTTAAGTCCTAGAGTGAAGTTTTTTTCTTTTGTAAACATATATATCCTAAATTGTAACTACCGAACAAAATTGATTTTACAATTTTTATTATAAAAATCGAAAAAAAAAATGTATTAAGAGAACATTTTCGTAAGTTGGTTAAGATTAACAATATTTAAATATATAATATAATTATATATTTAAATATATAATATAATTATATATTTAAATATATAATATATTTTTAAAGCACTCCCTAAAACAAGAAATGTTTTCCAAATAAAATTTGCACAAACGTTTTAAACATTTACTATGATAATAAACCAGTTTTAGAAGATATTTATTAATAAAATTATTAAGATACACTTTGTATTATAAATATTAATGCAAAGAAGCTGTTATACTTTAACCCCTATAAAAACTATCGACAATAGAGTTTTTATCAACATAAACTCTTAGACTTTTGACAATAACTCGTCAGAAAATAACAAAATACAATTAAAATGAAATTCATTATTTTATTCGCTGCTTTCTTCGCCGTTGCTTTGGCTGCTCCCCGTGCTGAAGATGCTGTCATCTTGAGATCGGAATCTGAAGTAGGACCTGAATCTTTCAACTATGCGTAAGTACTTAAATAACTAATACTGAAATAAACGATAACCTAATTTTCCAATATTTCTCAATTTACAGTTTCGCTACCAGTGATGGTAATGAACAACAAGCTGCCGGTCAATTGAAAAACATTGGTACTGAACAAGAAGCCATCTCTGTCCAAGGTTCTTACAAATTCGTTGGTGATGATGGTGTCACTTATGAAGTTAAATATGTTGCTGATGAAAATGGTTTCCAACCCCAAGGTGCCCATTTGCCCGTTGCCCCCGAAGCTTAAGTTGTGTTAACTAGTTATTTAGTAATAAAATGTTTTTATTATAAAAAAAAATCTTATTTATTTTTAATTTAAGTGTAATGAGTTTTTATACAATCATGTGTTATATTGGATCAGATTAAGCTATATTTCATATTAGCTATTGACTACTACTAACTTCAAAAAAAGTAGTTATATAATTGAACAAAATTTTTTACTGTTTATAAATAGGAGTCGGTGCTAGTTATTTTTGTTAGACAATATCTGGGTGGTGATTCTTAATTTAAAATTTTTCTATTTTTGCTTCTTAAAATGCCTAAATTTGTTACGCCTCCCAGAAAAGAAGAGTTCTGAAAATTTGAGGCTAATCGGCAAACTTTAAACAACTCCAATTCTTGGTCAAGACGGACAAGGTCAAAATGGACAAAATATGGAAGAACTAAATAAATAAATTCAAAATATTTGTGTTGTCGTTAATTTGGCATCAAAATAACTAACCACGCAGAAAACTATGAACGGTGAATATTGCAAACATTTTCTTATTAACGAATCCGTTTTCGAGTTATCGCTATTTTTATATTTTTGTTTCATCTAGCCCATCAAATGCGCCGAAATTTGGATATCTGATAGAGGAGCCAAATTAATTAGCAGGTATTTTTTAAGGTAAGTGTGAAAAACGTAGATTTGTTTGTGTAAAAACATATCCAAACTTTACATATATTTGTACATACAATGTAACAGTAGAGAAAAAAATTTCCTTTGATTTGGATACAGACATTTAGAATATTAGAAGTATACATATTTAAAAATAATGCTTGGGTTGAAGTCGTCATAAAAGCGAAGTAGCTTAAATGGGATTACGTAAATACTAAATATATAAATTCAATTTATGTAGATACAAATCATTTTTTTTTAAAGATACCAACATTGTTATTTTTTTGTAACTTAAATTTTTATTTCCAAAGAACATTTATATGAAATATAACAATTTGCAAACATTTTAAACAAAAAAATTGTTAGAAATCGAATTTGAATTTTAACGAATTTTTTGAATTACTTAGAATTTTGTGGCATTTTTTTTTTTTTGTGTATATTTGGTAGCTTAACTCCATACCAATAAAATATATATATATGTCTTGCATACCGTGAGATAGCTCTTTGAAATTCTGTCCATTTGGTAAATTATTCAGTTATTGTTGCTTTAAAAGAAATTTGACAAATTTTAAGAGCCAACTACAATTGTCTTAAGTGACATAAGCTTTGTTTTGGTATGCACCGAAATACAAATTTTTAATTTTAAAACATTTTTCATATTCGTTTCATACCAATACCTAGCTTACGACACTTAAGCCAATTGTAGTGGTTGTTGGGCCTTTAAAAGAAATGACTCCTCTATTATTATGTCCATAATTTATTTAATAAAAAATATTTGTTAACTCATTTTGCAAATTTAGTATTTATTTAAAAATTAATCTAATAAAATAATGTAACTAAAGTATTCAATTTATTCGAAAAATCGTTGTTTAAAAAAACCGACTTCGGTTTATTTAAAAAAAAAAAGTTTAAAAAAATGTTTGAAAGTTTAAAAAAATGTTTGAACGGTCTGAAATTTCAAATAAAAATATTATATAAACAAACATCTTGAAAGATTTATAATATTTTTAAGATATACTTAACAGTTGGGCGGATTCATCTAAATTGTATACACTGAAACGTTGAATTTTTTCCTATTTGTGTTACAAATGTTTTAGTAACTCTGCACACCGTTACAGTGTTGATATGTATGTTACTTTAGGCCACCCTAATGTTTTATATATGTTTTCTTTCCTTGCTCTTTTATTAATGTAGTTCATTATATTTGTAGAGTGTTTTTTTATGATCCCATTACATTACATTGTAACATATTAGTATTAGTTAAACATAAGTGGAATGTTATACAAAAATATTTGGGCAATTCACAGCCGGTATTGTATTTTGTATGTTGTATTAATATACATTATACAAATATTTTGTTGTGAACAGTTAGTTGTATTTTCATGTTGTAAAACGTCAAATAGTGAAGAAGAAAAATAAAAATATTTATAAATTTTTAGAAACAAGAAGAAAAAATAAAAATAAAATGCAAAATAAAGGTGAAAGTGAAAAAAGTGGCATTCACTTGATACTGATATGTTATGATATACAATTTAACATTTAATAAACACAGCAAATGAAGTTGTAAAGTTGTATCCGATTATTAAGTGTAAATTACCAACAACAATTTTACACTGTTTTTACACGATACAACAGATACAACGATTGTGAATTGAACAATTGTTTTTTTAGTCTAGCAATAACCAGAGACGCGTGCGTTTGAATTTCTTAAGCATAACAAGTATATCTCGCATTGTAAAATTTTTGGCGATTTTCTCGTAAGTTCTAGAAGTTTTAATTAGCCTCTAGCTAGAAAAATTGCCGGTTAGCTTTTAGCCGAAAGAAAACGTAATTTTAATAAGAAGCCAGTAGTGTTTTCATAAAAAAAAAATATTAAAAAATCGTAAATTGATATCATTTTTTTAAATAAAATAAAATCATTTTTTTTACAAAAACTTTCTTAGAAAATACATATTTTGATAAAAAAAATGGGTGTGAAAATGCAACACTCAAAACTAGAATTGATAGTTTGACAGGAAATTTTGCGAGATGCTGCCAACTTTGTGTCTTAAGTAATTTTATAGATTATGTTATTTATTTTTAAATTCAAAATTTCAAAAATTTTTGCATGAAATAATTTAGCTTAACAGTTGAAAAAAAAAATTACAATTAAGAAATTTTACTACTGACCGCAATGTAATTTTTTTTAATTTAACTAAGCGAATATGTTGTCCCGCTGTGCAACGCTTGTTATAATAGTTGAAAATATGTGTCAAAAAATTAAAAAAAAATGTATGAATATTTAATTAAAAAAGCGGCTAACCTTCACCAAAAACCCGGTTTTTGTTTCATTCGAATTTAGGAAAAAACCGAACACGTTGGGTTTTTTTAAAATGAAAAAATCGTTAAACCGGTTTTGGGTTTTGAATACTCTAATTTTGGTTAGAGTAGTATTTAAGCAACTACCAGGAAGGGGAATTCGTATGGGGACTAGGTCCAAATACTGTACGATTTTCTTAAAATTTGGAGTCATGATTTATGATCCCATATAACGTTCACAACCCAGATTTTTAATGTTTTATGTGTCTAAATACCTCTTAAGCCCAATTCAGAAATTGCCTTTCTATGTCCCGAATATGGATTAATTCTAACTAATAGTGATTTTTCGGTCATTTTGAAAGCAAAATATAATGTTTCACACTTAAAATGCCAATTAATGTTTCTATCCTCAACTTAATTTTATATTAATATAATTTTATTCAAAATTAAAGTAATTTTATTTTTGGAATTGAAAACTTATGTGTTGCAATTTTAAAATAAATTAAGCTTCTGTTGCACAGAATTAAATGCAGTGCAAATTATTTAAAATTAAATAAAAAAATAATACAAATATATCTTTTCTTTTTAATTTTAAATAATATCTGTTGTATCGTGAATTACTTTACAATAGTGTAAAATTGTTGTTGGTAATTTACACTTAAAAATCGGATACAACTTTACAACTTCATTTGCTGTGTTTATTAAATGTTGTATTGTATATTATAACATATCAGTCTCAAGTGAATGCCACTTTTTTCACTTTCACCTTTATTTTGCATTTTATTTTTATTTTTTCTTCTTGTTTCTAAAAATTTATATATATATATATATATATATATATATATATATATATATATATATATATATATATATATATATATATATATATATATATATATATATATATATATATATATATATATATATATATATATATATATATATATATATATTTATATATATATATATATATGTATATATATATATATATATATATATAAAGGGTGTCCCAAGAAGAACGCAATTTTTAAATCTGGCAACATTCGAAGTGTCATTGTTTGACATTTGAACAATTGTTATTGTTTGCTAGTAGAAGGTACGAGGTTAGTAAAAATGGAGCGCTACACGAATAAACAACGCATTCTCATTGTGAAATTGTTTTACCAAAATGGTGAAAGTTTTGCGGCTACAGTTCGCTGTTAGTGATGTAAAAACAACAACGCGCCATCGACCAGGTCGATCGACCGAAAATGTCGCAGCTGTGCGTGATGATGTCGCTCAAACTCCATCCACCTCAATTCGACACCGAGCTCAGCAAATTGGTGTCTCCAAATCCACTTTGCAGCGAATTTTGACGAAAGATTTGCATCTTCATGCATACAAAGTTCAACTGACTCAGGAACTGAAGCCAGCTGACCATGGAGAGCGAAGGGAGTTCGTTAATTGGGTATTGGAGAGACAACATGAAAATGTTGATTTTGCCGATAAAATCATCTTCAGTGACGAGGCCCATTTTCATCTTGATGGCTTCGTCAATAGGCAGAATTGTCGCATTTGGGGTGAGGAAAATCCTCGAGTGATTCACGAGAAGCAAATGCATCCTCAACGTGTCACTGTGTGGTGTGGTTTTTGGGCTGGAGGAATCATTGGACCTTTTTTTTATGAAAATGAGGCAGGTCAAGCGCAAACAGTCAATGGTGTTCGGTATCGTGAAATGATAACCAGTTTTTTCTTGCCTAGAATTGAAGAAATTAATGTGGAGGGCATGTGGTTCCAACAAGACGGCGCCACATGTCATACAGCCAGAGAAACAATTCAATTGCTGCATCAGTCATTTCCCGGTCGTGTTATTTCGCGTTTTGGAGATCAGAATTGGCCGCCTAGATCGTGCGATTTAACAACATTAGATTTTTTTCTTTGGGGTTTTTTGAACTCGATGGTTTACGCGAATAAGCCGACGACGACTCAAGCCTTAAAAGAGGAAATTGGACGCTGCATTAATGAAATACCGCAGCATTCATGCAAAACGGCCATTGAAAATTTCATTAAAAGATCGCGTGCATGCCAGCAAAGCCGCGGCGGCCATCTGCACGATATATTGTTCCATACATAACCTTTCTGTCTACTTTACGATGTAATAAAGTTTTACGATTTTTTTTTTAAATATCTGTGTTTTATTTAAAATTTAAAAATTGCGTTCTTCTTGGGACACCCTTTATATGCATTTCACATACATTGAGGACATCTGTATATACAGCCAAAAAAGACCCCGTAATATGAGCTGTATCCAGTAAAATGTCTTCAGTGTAAACAGTAGAATAATGAAAAGTTTGTGGACACTCCCCAAAGTAACAAAATGTCTTCATAGTAACTTGTGGAACGAAAACCCGTCCCCGCAACATGCGCTATGCACATATATATATATATATATATTCATTTAAATTTAATTTTTTTATTGTATTTCATTTCAAAATTTTATTTATTGGTTTTAATATTTTTTAATATAATATCTTAAAAATTAATATTATAAAACTATATTCATATCAAATGAATAGAGATCATCAAGTTTGTAAATTAGGAACGTTAGTAATTGAACGTTTCAAACCTTTGGCATTAAAAAGTTTTTTTAATATTAAATTTTAAATATGTAAAAAGAAAATCCATTTTTCACTTCTAAAATAATATTTTAGAAATAATATGCAATTTAAATGTTTCGTTTTAAGACGATTTTTTTATTTGCTTTTGATAAAGCTAGAAGTGGAAAATACTCTTCACTAATAGTAGATGTTGGACAAAATGGTCAAGAAACAATTATAAAATTTTTCCAACTTTTTAGTTCTTTTGTCGCATTTATCAAGATATATGAAATCATCATATAATGATGAATGATTTTGTACAGTATCTTTTTTAGGATTTTGAATACTGTTTATTGTGTTATTTAGATCAGAAACTAAACTATTTGAATTTGGAATATCCAAAGTTAAGTCTTTATCGGAATCTATCAGACTTACATCTAAATCTTCATAACCAAACAAACGATTATAAGTGTTCGGAAAAAATAAAAGAGACCAAGTAACCCAGTTGGTGATGTAATTAAAAAAATCGGTTAACCAAACAAAAAAGACCGGTTTTCGGTTTTCTTCGAATTAACAAAATATTCGAAACAGATCGGTTTTTAAAAATAAAGAAACCGGTTGACCGGTTTTCGGTTTTTGAATACTCTAAACGGGATCATAAAAAACACTACAAATATAATGAACAACATTAATAAAAGAGCAAGGAGAGAAAACAGTATAAAACATTAGGGTGGCCCTATAGCAGTGATGTTCAAAAATAAAAATGTAGTTGTGTTCGTGAGAAAATGAGAATTGCACTGTAAGAAATGTTCAATGGGTTAATAGCAGTGCTAGTATCTGAATGAATTTATTTTTTTGGTGAAAATATGAAACTGTGAATGTTTTGTGTAAAGCTATTTTAAAGAAATAAGAATAAAACAAAAATTAAATTTTTGAAAGGAAAAAAAGAAATACATATATACATTAGGGTGTCTTTTTTATTGTATTAAAAAACAAAAAGTTGAAGATTTTTTTAATCAATATTAAAGATTTCATTATATTAACATATAAATAAAATATATTTTATATGTTGGATTTCTTATGTTATTCTGTTAAAAAAAAATCAATTTTTGGAAGGAAAAACAAATACATTTGATCGGAATAAATAAATGAACGATCGGACTCAAATTTTTCAAAACATTTCAACTTTTATTTTAAAAAAATGGGTTTTTTTTATTAAGTATATTATAGATTTTTATAGATCTTGTAGTATCACAAAATATTTTTCGTACATTGCTATTAATTTTTTTCAGTGCATTGAAAAAAATCAGCACACATCCGCTACGCTACACATGTTCACTCGTCGCTGTTTCAGTGACGACTAAAAGCAAGAGCGTAAGAATACATGTGAGTTGAGCAGGGGACAATTGTCCCATGAAATGAACAGCACTGCCCTATAGTAACATACATATCAACACTGTAACGGTGTGCAGAGTTACTAAAACATTTGTAACACAAATAGGAAAAAATTCAACGTTTCAGTGTATACAATTTAGATGAATCTTTCAAGATTTTTGTTTAAATATTTTTATTTAAAATTTCAGACCGTTCAAACATTTTTTCGATGTCGTTTTAATGTAAAAAAAACCTAAGAACAGAATAACCTGTTTTTTTTTTTGTAAAAACCAAAATCGAAATCGGTTTTTTTAAACAACGATTTTTCGGATAAATTGAATACTTTAGTTACATTATTTGATTAGATTAATTTTTAAATAAATACTAAATTTGCAAAATGAGTTAACAAATATTTTTTATTAAATAAATTATGGACATGATAATAGAGGAGTCATTTTTTTAAAGGCCCAACAACCACTACAATTGGCTTAAGTGTCGTAAGCTAGGTATTGGTATGAAACGAATATGAAAAATGTTTTAAAATTAAAAATTTGTATTTCGGTGCATACCAAAACAAAGCTTATGTCACTTAAGACAATTGTAGTTGGTTCTTAAAATTTGTCAAATTTCTTTTAAAGCAACAATAACTGAATAATTTACCAAATGGACAGAATTTCAAAGAGCTATCTCACGGTATGCAAGACATATATATATATTTTATTGGTATGGAGTTAAGCTACCAAATATACACAAAAAAAAAAATGCCACAAAATTCTAAGTAATTCAAAAAATTCGTTAAAATTCAAATTCGATTTCTAACAATTTTTTTGTTTAAAATGTTTGTAAATTGTTATATTTCATATAAATGTTCTTTGGAAATAAAAATTTAAGTTACAAAAAAATAACAATGTTGGTATCTTTAAAAAAAAAATGATTTGTATCTACATAAATTGAATTTATATATTTAGTATTTACGTAATCCCATTTAAGCTACTTCGCTTTTATGACGACTTCAACCCAAGCATTATTTTTAAATATGTATACTTCTAATATTCTAAATGTCTGTATCCAAATCAAAGGAAATTTTTTTCTCTACTGTTACATTGTATGTACAAATATATGTAAAGTTTGGATATGTTTTTACACAAACAAATCTACGTTTTTCACACTTACCTTAAAAAATACCTGCTAATTAATTTGGCTCCTCTATCAGATATCCAAATTTCGGCGCATTTGATGGGCTAGATGAAACAAAAATATAAAAATAGCGATAACTCGAAAACGGATTCGTTAATAAGAAAATGTTTGCAATATTCACCGTTCATAGTTTTCTGCGTGGTTAGTTATTTTGATGCCAAATTAACGACAACACAAATATTTTGAATTTATTTATTTAGTTCTTCCATATTTTGTCCATTTTGACCTTGTCCGTCTTGACCAAGAATTGGAGTTGTTTAAAGTTTGCCGATTAGCCTCAAATTTTCAGAACTCTTCTTTTCTGGGAGGCGTAACAAATTTAGGCATTTTAAGAAGCAAAAATAGAAAAATTTTAAATTAAGAATCACCACCCAGATATTGTCTAACAAAAATAACTAGCACCGACTCCTATTTATAAACAGTAAAAAATTTTGTTCAATTATATAACTACTTTTTTTGAAGTTAGTAGTAGTCAATAGCTATCATGAAACATATCTAAATCTGAACCAATATAAAACATAATTGTATAATAAATCATTACACTAAAATTAAAAATAAATACGATTTATTTTTTTAATAAGAACATTTTATTACTAAATAACTAGTTAACACAACTTAAGCTTCGGGGGCAACGGGCAAATGGGCACCTTGGGGTTGGAAACCATTTTCATCAGCAACATATTTAACTTCATAAGTGACACCATCATCACCAACGAATTTGTAAGAACCTTGGACAGAGATGGCTTCTTGTTCAGTACCAATGTTTTTCAATTGACCGGCAGCTTGTTGTTCATTACCATCACTGGTAGCGAAACTGTAAATTGAGAAATATTGGAAAATTAGGTTATCGTTTATTTCAGTATTAGTTATTTAAGTACTTACGCATAGTTGAAAGATTCAGGTCCTACTTCAGATTCCGATCTCAAGATAACAGCATCTTCAGCACGGGGAGCAGCCAAAGCAACGGCGAAGAAAGCAGCGAATAAAATAATGAATTTCATTTTAATTGTATTTTGTTATTTTCTGACGAGTTATTGTCAAAAGTCTAAGAGTTTATGTTGATAAAAACTCTATTGTCGATAGTTTTTATAGGGGTTAAAGTATAACAGCTTCTTAGCATTAATAATTATAATACAAAGTGTATCTTAATAATTTTATTAATAAATATCTTCTAAAACTGGTTTATTATCATAGTAAATGTTTAAAACGTTTGTGCAAATTTTATTTGGAAAACATTTCTTGTTTTAGGGAGTGCTTTAAAAATATATTATATATTTAAATATATAATTATATTATATATTTAAATATATAATTATATTATATATTTAAATATTGTTAATCTTAACCAACTTACGAAAATGTTCTCTTAATACATTTTTTTTTTCGATTTTTATAATAAAAATTGTAAAATCAATTTTGTTCGGTAGTTACAATTTAGGATATATATGTTTACAAAAGAAAAAAACTTCACTCTAGGACTTAAAAAGAATTTGTGATATTTTTAAACTTTTTTTATATTTAACTCTACCTAAAATTTGTTAAATAATCTGTTATTTTTCGGAATGGTTAAAATCAAAAAATCATTTGCCTAGATTGTACAAACAAAATCGTCCTGTCTGGGTTCGATTGTTGTACTGTGTAATATGAGATGAATCCCACGTTTTACACCCACAAAATTTTAACCAATTCTAGAATACATTCCAGCATTCCCAGGATTTTTAAGTACAAAATGCAGAATGAAAACTCAAATGTCAACCAGAAAATCACAAAGCCAAATCAACGTATAGGAAGTGATTCTTCCCTTTATGGCTTTCTGGTTGGCAATTGACTTTCATTCTGCACATTTTGTTTTTAGATAGTCCTTGCTTTAATGTTCAATATACAAACATTATTTATTTTGAATATTCGTAAACACTGCTCCGCCAAAATTTATCATGGCAGCCTTAGTAAATTGGATAAAACATGAAAAGAATCAAAAAACCTAATACTATCGTACTTGCAAATGCTTTACAACCCTGTAGGAAATGTCGATTGTGAAACTATACTGATTCACTATTGACTTTGTCACCACTACTACTGACTAATTATGCCCCAGCCAACGCTTTCTGCTGTAGACATTTAACATGTGCGTGTCATTGCGAATCTACACAACTATTGACTAGGTGTTGACATTTTAGTAATTATAGTCTACACTTTTGGAACTTTGGAAGAAAATAAGATTAAACAGGTGTTAAATTAGATATTTTTTTTCTTTCTTTTTATTTAAACAAATAAAATTTAACAATGTTTAAATTTAGCATATTTAACAATGTTTAAATTTAGCATATTTTTGACGTACCATGGGGCTTGGACGATGTCTTTCAGGACTTTATTTTGAAAGCGCTGAATCGTTTCTATGATATTATTTTTAGCACATCCCCAGATTTGTATTCCGTACAACCATACCGGTTTAAGTACTCGATTTTATAAAAGTAATTTGTTTTGGGTTGACAGGTTAGATCTCCTACCGATAAGCCAGTTAATATTTCTATATTTGATATTTAACTCGTCCCTCTTTTTCTTTACGTGTGCCTTCCAGTGGAGTTTTGCATCTAAAGTCATTCCGAGATATTTAGCTGAGTTTGCTATTGGAACAGGTTGTTTGTCTATTATTAAGGGAATTTGTTTGATTTTTTTTTCAGTGTAAAATCGACGTGAATCGATTTGCTGCTATTTATTTTTAGACCCTATTTTTTGGTCCATTCTTCTATTCCATTCACGGCTGCTTGTAGCTTTGACGTTGATATTATGTTATTTATGGCTGTGGACATGATAACTGTATCATCCGCAAACATCCCAATAACACAGTCATTCGGAACTGGCATATCGTATGTATAAAGGAAAAAGGTTCCTCAAAATCTTCATTAGGATCCACAATATCTCTAGAGTTGAAATTTTCACTGAAAATTGTTGCCTCTTTCTTGTTATTTTTATTTTATACAAAATTTATTGTTTTTTTTTCACATTTTTTTGTAATTTCTTTTGATCATTATATATTTTGTTCAAGTTTGTATATTTATCTTTTAAAATGATTTCTCTTTATATTTTTATTAAAAATTTTAATTTTGCATGCAGCTATGTATTTTCAACAAAATAAAACAATAAAAAAATTAAGAACAACACACAGCTTTGCAGCTGCAAAAAGGAATGTAAAAAGTATAGAGGCTTTGTGGGCATGTCACCAAAAAGTCACCCAAAACAGTCGACAAAAGTGGTGACTTGTAGACACTTGACCCCGGGCTTTCTACAGGGAACAAACACAAATTGTATTAGAACTTGTGATAATCTATTAATAAACACCCTCCTTAATAGTCACTTTTTAGTATTAATGGATTTATAGAAACAAAAAGAAAAAAAAAAATAAAGGTGAAATTAAAAAAAACTCGCATTCACTTGAGACTGATATGTTATGATGCACAAAACAATTACCAACAACAATTTTACACTATTGTAAAGTAATACACGATACATCAGATACAATGATACAATACCCATTGTGAATTGAACAATAGAATTTGTTTGTAAAACCTCTAATTTAGGTGTAAGAACTCATAAAAGCAATATACTAATTTTGGTAAATTTGTTAGCGTTAGAAATCAAAGACGACTGACCAGTTTGCATCTAAGAGGACCAATATTTGCAGGGATATTATTTTTTACCTCAAATCTTCCAGAAAATAAGCAGAGAGCGTAATAAATAAATCTTTTAAATACATTTCTGCTCCAATACACATACACACAGTTTAAGTATATCTAAAAACGTGAAATGTATCTTTAATTTTCGCACAAACATTATTAACACTTACAACAATAAACTAGTTTAAAAAGACGATCATTCATTAAAATATTAGAAGACACATTTTGGTTTATATAAAAAAAGTTGTTATAGTTGTATCATCTATATGCCCTATAAAATCTATCCACAATAGAGTTTTAGCAACATTAAGTTTTAGGCCTTTGACAATAACTCGTCAGAACATAAAAAAATACAATCAAAATGAAATTCATTATTTTATTCGCTGCTTTCTTCGCCGTTGCTTTGGCTGCTCCCCGTGCTGAAGATGCTGTTGTCTTGAGATCAGAATCTGAAGTAGGACCTGAATCCTTCAACTATGCGTAAGTACTTAAATAACTAATACTGAAATAAACGATAAACTAATTTTCCAATATTTCTCAATTTACAGTTTCGCTACCAGTGATGGTAATGAACAACAAGCTGCCGGTCAATTGAAAAACATTGGTACTGAACAAGAAGCCATCTCTGTCCAAGGTTCTTACAAATTCGTTGGTGATGATGGTGTCACTTATGAAGTTAAATATGTTGCTGATGAAAATGGTTTCCAACCCCAAGGTGCCCATTTGCCCGTTGCCCCTGAAGCTTAAGTTGTGTTAACTAGTTATTTAGTAATAAAATGTTTTTATAGTTTATCCAAAACCAAACTGTGTTTATATTGACAAGGAATAGTATATTTGGAACAAACGAAACTTGAATAAAATTTTTAATTTTTATCGGGCGAGACAGATACAATTAAAAATATAGTTATCTAAATAAATGGGTAAGGCGCTGCATTCATGTTATTTCTCTATCTAATAAAGTTTAGTAAAAATTACATAGTACATAATAAAATTATAGAAAATAAGACAGAATTTACTCTCAAAAACAAAAATATCCAAAAAAAAGTACGCCAACGGATGAATTGTAAAAATAAGTAAGATCGTTAAAACAGCTGATTGTAAATACCAAACAAATAAAATCAACCGGTAAATATGGTGTTCTCCACACACAGAAAAATAAAGTGGCAACCGAATTAAAAATTGAAGTTTGGTTGGGACAACCAATTAATTCAGTTGGCACAACCAAATTCAAATGTGATTGCTAAATATTTTGGGTCTTACAACCAAATTCATTTGTACTAATTGAATTTGATTGCGAAAACTTTGGTTGGAAGCTGACAAAATTTTTCTGTGCATGCAGGAACATTCTGGACTTCCATCGTAAATAAACTGATATGTAAATATTTTTTTTTTTACTTTTATAAAAAAATATTTAATGTTTTTGTACAAGTTCTTTATTTTTTATTTTTTAATTTTATATTTTTTAATCAGCTGTTTTTTTCTTACAAATTATTACTGGCCAAAATTTATCCAGTAAAAACTATTAAGTTCTATTGCACAGACTACCCAGACAGAAAACAGCTGATTGGATCAAAATGGCCACTAGAAAATGAATAAAAGGAAATGTCAAAATTACAGAGATAAACAGAAAGGCATAGATATACAAAAAAATATGTACCATTCAATTTTTATGGAGTTTATTTTTTCTATCTCATTTTGCAAATCACTGCAATGTCAAAATAACCATACGCTTCGAGAATTCTTGTTTGACATATGTCATTGGTAACCTGTCTATGTAGTCTGTGTTCTCTTGCATCGAACTCTCACTTTACTCTCCAATTTTGTTCTCTCCTTATTGAGTATTTGTATAAACAAACACTTTCCAGTTAAAACTATAACAAATTTGTTCAAGTTTTTGAGCTTGCAAACACACTTAAGGTATTTTGCAAAATTAAATATGTCCACAGCTTTAAATGTTAAAAGTTTTAAAAGAATTTCCAGTAAAATCAATCAACTTTATCATCTATTAAGTTACTCGGAAAACTTCGCAAGGGGTGCTTGTTTATACCAAAAATTATTGATATTTGTATATTACTAGCAGAGATGATAAATGTGAATTATAATTGGGTAATAAACATCATTAAAAATAATACTTGTTCAACCCCAATTACACAAAAAATAGACTTTTTACACTTTTGCCATACTTTTTTATTTATAAATTTTCAAAATCTAGATATTAAACTCATTTGAGAAGATCCATTACAGGACTTTTGCTGCTTTGATTAATAAGTGATCGATAGTTGTCCAAAAGAATTGCCGAAATATACAACATTTTTATAGTAACAAAAATTGCCAAGTTAGTCCGAGGATTACCATAGAACTTTTTAAATACGTATGCTAATACTTGCTAATACTCGTACCAATAATTAAGTGTTTTCTTTGAAGCTGGTAAAATGTTTATTAAGTAAAAACAACCTACTAGGTTTTATAAGTGTTGATTTGTGTTTGTGACAATTTGATCGACTAACAAGATATACATTAGGGAACCACTCAGTGGAAAGAAAATTAATGAACACTTAGTTTTTTTAGTGCCCCAATTCCATGTCTAGTTATAAATACCAGAGGGAAAAAACGTTGATTTGTTTGTATTTATTTATTTATTGGTTGAATTACTATCACAATAAGAATAAATTTTATAAATTACTTGCTATAAATTGCATTTGTCATATTAACATGAAGTCAAATACATTTTTATTTTAATTATTAATAATAAATTTAATCATAAAAAATTAACATAATATATATAAACATAATACAAACAATTGACATTTAATTAGATACAAAACAATTTTAAAAAAATTTTAAAAGTTCCTTTTTGAAGTGTAATGCTTTGCTTTGTACTTGGATATGTGATGGTAAGTCGTTCCAAAGACACGTTGTATAATTGAAAAATTGTCTCGTAGACATAAGATATTTGTATTTTTGTGATATCAAGTTTCTTCCACGTGGTTATTGGGCAAAAGCAATTTTGTCATAAAGATATCATTAAAAGACTTTTATATATTAATAAATTTTTTAAACTTTTATCATGTACCTGATATGAATATCTCGTCTACTTCTGTTGAAAACGTATCTGGCTATATTGTTGTATGTGACCTCGAGGCGATTAAAGTCAATAGTGTCGCAATTGGCAAATATTTCACACCAGTACAACAGAACTGGCACTAAATAAGTTTTTGCCAGAAGCATTCTTATTTTAAACGGCGTTGATGATGTAGAAAAATAATACCGTTCAATCGATGTCGATGTAGAAAAATAATACCGTTCAATCTTTTTTTATTATTTCTTGATATGAAAATGCATTTCGATTTGTCAGGGTTTATACACAAGCCATTATAACTTGCCCATATATGTATTTTACCCAAATTACTGTTAATACAGTCAGTACAGTTCTGAACATTTTCGATTCTGCACGTCATCAGCATACATTTGAACACCACAGTAATTCAGAACTTCAGGCAAATCGTTTATGTACTTACAGAAAATCAATGGTCCAAGAATAGACCCCTGTTGCACTCCTCTATCAACAACAACTGCATTACAAGTCACACCATTTAAAGTAACCACTTGTTTACGATTAATAAGGTAAGAGGAAATAAGTTTATTAGCCGACTTAGAGAAATTAAACATTTTTTTTGAGTTTGGTGGGTAGAATCGAGTGATCAACAGTATCGAAAGCCTTACTGTGGTCTAAAAGCATAAGAAATGATACCATATTCATATCCTGTTTGGACCTAATTTCTTCTATCACATCACGCAGAACCGTAATGCAGCTTCTGCCCTATCTAAAACTACATGGTCTATCAGTAAGAAGTTGTTGATTCTTTAAATATTCATTAATTTGCCAGTACATAAGCTTTTCCATCACCTTGGATAAAAATGGTAGTATTGCATTTTTATCCAAGATGATGGAAAAGCTTATGTACTGGCAAATTAATGAATATTTAAAGAATCAACAATCTGGTTTTAGACATCATCCTTTAATAATACACATTAGGTAGGTCCGCGAGGGGTCTAATGGAATTTTTATAAAACAGCCACAGGTTGACTATTAATTTTTGAGCAATTTACTCGTATATGATAACGATACCGAGCGAACTTTCTCCCGATTTCAGAAAATTATCTGCATTTTAGCGATTTTTAAAAAGCTTATTCGTCAATTGAAATTATTTGATATCAATTAATCAATTAATAATTGCAATAGAATTCAAAAATATAACCACTAATCAATGAAATTAAACACTTAAAATCATTAATTTTTTTTTATAAAATATTAATGAAAAAAATTTCATTACCATTGATATCTATGAAATGCTAATTAATTAGTCAAATGAATGATAAAAACTTAGATTTTGTCTAACATTAATAACTAGCACTGATTTCTATTTATAAATAGTAAAAAATTTAGTTTCATTATATAACTACTTATTTGCATTTTGTTTGCTGGAATACGTGCGTACTAGTAGTCAATAGCTATCATGACACATATCTAAATCTGAACCAATATAAAACATAATTGTATAATAAATCATTACACTAAAATTAAAAATAAATACGATTTATTTTTTTAATAAAAACATTTTATTACTAAATAACTAGTTAACACAACTTAAGCTTCGGGGGCAACGGGCAAATGGGCACCTTGGGGTTGGAAACCATTTTCATCAGCAACATATTTAACTTCATAAGTGACACCATCATCACCAACGAATTTGTAAGAACCTTGGACAGAGATGGCTTCTTGTTCAGTACCAATGTTTTTCAATTGACCGGCAGCTTGTTGTTCATTACCATCACTGGTAGCGAAACTGTAAATTGAGAAATATTGGAAAATTAGTTTATCGTTTATTTCAGTATTAGTTATTTAAGTACTTACGCATAGTTGAAGGATTCAGGTCCTACTTCAGATTCTGATCTCAAGACAACAGCATCTTCAGCACGGGGAGCAGCCAAAGCAACGGCGAAGAAAGCAGCGAATAAAATAATGAATTTCATTTTGATTGTATTTTGTTATGTTCTCACGAGTTATTGTCAAAAGTCTAAGAGTTTATGTTGATAAAAACTCTATTGTCGATAGTTTTTATAGGGGTTAAAGTATAACAGCTTCTTTGCATTAATATTTATAATACAAAGTGTATCTTAATAATTTTATTAATAAATATCTTCTAAAACTGGTTTATTATCATAGTAAATGTTTAAAACGTTTGTGAAAATTTTATTTGGAAAATATTTCTTGTTTTAGTTAATGCTTAAAAGTAAAAGTAGAAATACATATTAAAAAAATAAGTTAGTATAGGACCAAAAAACGAAAATTTTCTTTTTGTACAATTATTATTTTTTTTGATTTTTAGAATAAATATTGTAACATCAGTTTTTGTGCGGTAGTTGCAATTTAGAATAAAAAATATGTATTTACAAAAAAAAACGTCACTCTAGGAATATGAATGTTATAAAAATTGCTCGTATGAATAAAAATAGTATTTATTAATAGGGGAGGGAAACAACACATTTTTAGTCTGCTGGCTAAATAAAATTTATTTTATTTATATTTTATGTTATTCCTCAAGCTTATGGATTTATAAATTTGGTGTTAAAAATCATTCATAGAATGGAAATTACTTTAAAGCAGTTTTTAAGTTTAAAAAAAAAATTAATTCATTTTAATTTGAAACGTTTCAACAGGTAAAAGGATATTCCCTATATTTATATTAAAAATTAAATTTAGCAATTTGCACGATTTTTCCAACAAATAATTCACGGGAAAAAAGATTACAATTTTAAACATTCTCTTTTCGTCAACATCTCGAATTACCTTATTTGCCAACACGTCCCGTACATTTCTTTTTAAATTAAAAAATACATACACACAGGCAGTTTGCAACTGAATATTGGTTTTGGTTGCAATATCAAAAATATTCAGCAATCACAATTGAATTTGGTTGTGCTAACAGAATTTTTTGGTTGTCGCAATCAAACTACACTTTTCAATTCTAGTGACACTTTATTTTTCTTTGTGTAATTTGTAATGTTTTTTAAACTTTTTATAGATAATTTTACCTAAAATTTTTTTGGAAATTCTTTTATGTTTCGGTATGGGTACAACCAAAAATCATATGGCAAAAATCCAATGCATACCAGCATTCCCAGATTTTTCAAATATTTCTGTTGTCTTAGTGCTGGCTTAACTATACCCTTAAGTAATCGTAAATAAATGGTATAGTCGGCGTTTTTAGGCATGCATTATTGTGTCTTTTATAAGCATATATCAGTTGCTATCAATGACATGCCCGACTTAAATGTTCAATATACAAACATTTTGTTATTTGTTTTTGTTGAATATTCGTAAACACTGCTGTGTCAAAATTTGTCATGGCAGCCCTAGTAAATTCATTACAACTGCCTGTTAACCTGGTCAAAATATGAAAAGAATTAAAAAGCGCCAATACTACGTGTAAATGCTCTACAATATATCCAAATAGTATCAGAACTTGGGATAACCTATTTAAAAAAACCATCCTTGATAGTCACTTTTTAGTCTACAGATAACTCAGGAATCCGAGTCTGATGTTAGGTTTTTTTTTAATATGTTTTTCAAATTTTAAAAACAAATTGTTATTTATTTTAGAGCACCAGTGACGTACGTAGGCATGTGTAAAAGTTTTAATTTTTCGCTCCTCGTTTATTTTCAACTATATTGGCTTAAAAAATAATATGACTGCAAGATTTAGTTTTCTTGGATGCAAATATGTCATTCAACTCGACCTTCAGATCTAAATATTTACAAAATTTAATTTAATTTACTCCTAAAGTAGATCAACAGTTATATAATACCTTCCAATTTTTGCCCTTCCAATGACATAAGCAGTCAAAGTAAAAATTTGTGTCGAAATACATATTTTAATAAGTAAACATGGGCCGTTTAAAGAAAATTAACACAGATTTCTAATTTGACCACTTAACTTAAAACACAGTTTTTTGGCAAAATTATTTTTTTTTATTCAACATAGTTCCCTTCAAAGGTGATACACTGATTATAGCGACCCTCCATACCATTTTTGTAGTACGATTTGTCCAAATAGGCCTCAGTTTCGGCGATCACCTCTTCATTCGACCAAAATTTTCTTCCCAGCGAGCATTCTTTTGAGATCTGAGAAAAGGAAATAGTCGCTGCGAGCCAGATCTGGAAAATACTGTGGATGCGGAAGCAATTCGAAGCCCAACTCATGGATTTTCGCCTTCGTTTTCACTGACTTGTTTTTGGTCAAAAGTGAGCTCGCGCGGCACCCACTTTGCACAGAGCTTTCTCATGCCCAAATTTCGTGAATGATATGATGTACACGTTCGGTTGATATCTTAAGAGTACCTGCTATTTCATTCAATTTCAATTTACGGTCATTCGAAATAATTTTGTGAATTTTTTGATGTTTTCGTCCGTAACAACCTCTTTTGGGCGTCCACTGCGTTCACCGTCTTCGGTGCTCATTTCACCACGTCTAAACTTAGCATACCAATCCTTGATGGTTGATTTTCCTGGGGCAGTGTCCGGAAACTTGTCATCAAGGGAAGTTTTTGCTTCAACTGTATTTTTTCCCTTCAAAAAGCAATATTTTATCAACATGCGAAATTCTTTTTTATCCAAAAGTTGCTTCACTCAAAATGCTATAATTCACAAACTAATGATCCGACAGCTGCATACATGTGTCTTTTGAAGGTTAAGGCTAACTAAAATCATATCGATTTAAGTCTAGTTGCGCCATCTATGTGTCAGGCCGGGGAGTTTCTCAATTGACTTGTTAAAACACCATGTCACATCGCTCATGTTTGCCACTTAATTGAGTATAGAAATGTTCATATAAAATTTGTTTGTTTAACCTCTACTTTGCGTGTAAGAATTTATAAAATCAATAAAATAATTTTTGTACACTTATTTAGTGTTAGAAATGGAATATGAGTGGCCCGTTTGCAGTTGAGAGGATCAATTTTTGCAGGGATATTCATTTTTTTCTCTAATCTACCGGTAAATGAGCAGAGAGCGTAAAGAATAAAACTTTTTCACATATTTCTACTTCGATACACATACACACAGTTTAAGTATATCTAAAAACGTGAAATGTATCTTTAATTTTAGCACAAACATTATTAACACTTACAACAATAAACTAGTTTAAAAAGACGATCATTCATTAAAATATTAGAAGACACATTTTGGTTTATATAAAAAAAGTTGTTATAGTTGTATCATCTATATGCCCTATAAAATCTATCCACAATAGAGTTTTAGCAACATTAAGTTTTAGGCCTTTGACAATAACTCGTCAGAACATAAAAAAATACAATCAAAATGAAATTCATTATTTTATTCGCTGCTTTCTTCGCCGTTGCTTTGGCTGCTCCCCGTGCTGAAGATGCTGTTGTCTTGAGATCAGAATCTGAAGTAGGACCTGAATCCTTCAACTATGCGTAAGTACTTAAATAACTAATACTGAAATAAACGATAAACTAATTTTCCAATATTTCTCAATTTACAGTTTCGCTACCAGTGATGGTAATGAACAACAAGCTGCCGGTCAATTGAAAAACATTGGTACTGAACAAGAAGCCATCTCTGTCCAAGGTTCTTACAAATTCGTTGGTGATGATGGTGTCACTTATGAAGTTAAATATGTTGCTGATGAAAATGGTTTCCAACCCCAAGGTGCCCATTTGCCCGTTGCCCCTGAAGCTTAAGTTGTGTTAACTAGTTATTTAGTAATAAAAGGTTTTTATAGTTTATCCAAAACCAAACTGTGTTTATATTGACAAGGAATAGTATATTTGGAACAAACGAAACTTGAATAAAATTTTTAATTTTTATCGGGCGAGACAGAGGCAATTAAGGTGCTGCATTGATGTTATATCTCTATCTAATAAGTGGTTTGTTTGTGTACTTTTCCGGTAAAGTTTAGTCAAAATTTCTTAGTAATAAAATTACAGAGAGTAAGACAAAATTTACTCTCAAAAACAAAAATATCAAAAAAAAAAATACGCCAACGGATAAATTGTAAAAATTAGTAAGATCGTTAAAAAAGCTGATTGTAAATACCAAACAAAACAAATCAACCGGTAAATATGGTGTTCTCCACACACAGAAAAATAAAATGGCAACTGAATTAAAAAATGAAGTTTGGTTGGGACAACTAATTAATTTGGTTAGCACAACCAAATTTATTTCATTTCATTTATTTACTTCTATGGATATACAAAAATCCTTACAGATTAAGCTTACAACTAACAATATTTTCTTATTAAGTAATTTAAAATGTTTTTAAAAATTTTCTTACACTGCGTAAATTCTAATGGCAAATAGTTTATTTCTTTGGATTTATTGTTTATTTTATTAAATAAATTAAGAACTTTAGTGATTGGTTGATTAGATGCATAATTCATTCTATGGACTTTAACATATAAATAATCATTTTGCCGTAAATGTATTACTGGTATGTTTCAATTTATAATGGACAGTAAAAATGGACAGTCAATATTATTGTTGACAATATCATATAAGAACATAACAGCTTGACTTGATATCCTTTTTTCCAACATTTCTAATCCAATTAAATTACATTGAGATTCATATGATAAAGTTTCTTCGGAAAATACTAAAGAAGACAAAGTATACTTGATAAATTATCTCTGAATTCGCTTAATACGGGTAGTGTGAATAATACAATAAGGGTTCCAGGTAAAAGAGGCATAATCAAGCTTAGAGCGCACAATGCTAGAATATAAAAGTTTCTTTGTATAAGGGTCTTAAAATTCTTTACAATTTCTACGAACAAAAGCCATTAAAGAATAAATATAATCGAAATGGTTTACAAACGTTAATTTTGAATCAAATACGACACCTTAATCTAATATTTCATTCACAGAAGTTAGGGAAAATGATGAAATATTTTCTTTATTAACAATCAAAAATTGTGTTCTATTAAATTTCAACTTAATGTGATTAGACCAAGAAAATAAATTATGCAAATCCTTCTGTAATAAACGACAATCCGAGAAATTTGAAATAGATTTAAAAACTTTAAGATCATCTGCGTACAACAAAAATTCTAAATTTTAAAAACAAACAGCTATATCATTGATAAAAAGATTAAAAAATAATGGACCGATAACACTTTCCTTAGGAACACCAGAAGTGGTCACATATGCAGAAGAATTGAAGCCATCTATTGTAACAAAACATAGTCTGTGAATTAAATAAGATCGCATCCATTTGAGAAATATGGAATGAAATCTTATTTTTTCAATCTTTGCAAAAAGTATTAAATGCGAAATTTTATCAAACGCCCTAGATATATCTGTATAGATTTAAATGTGATTACTAAATATTTTCGGTCTTACAATCAAAATTCATTTCTACTAATTGAATTTTGTTGTGGAAACCAATATTCAGTTGCATGAACCTATTTTTGGCGTAGTAACCGAATTTCAGTTGAAAACTGGCAAAATTTTTCTCTGTGTGCAGGAACATTTCGGGCTTCCATTGTAAATAAACTGATATTTACATATTTTTTTTTTTACTTTTATTTAACCCATATCGTCCAAGTGTTCGATTATTCGAACACTCGTTTTTATAATTTTTATCTTTTTTTTTATGAACTATTTCTTTTATGCAAATAGATGGTATAAGGGGTTAGCTTTAAATGTAAATATAAAAGTTCTTACCCACTTCACTCCCCCTTTTATAACAAAGAAGAAGAAAACATTAATGTGTTTTAGCATAATTAGCATAATTTAGCATAATTTAAAAAAATAAAAACTTTATAAAAAAAAATAAAAAAAAAGTTTCATACTTAAATAATGTGTCATACTTAAAATGTCAATTAATGTTTCTATCCTCAACTTAATTTAATTTAAATATAATTTTATTCAAAATTAAAGTAATTTTTTTTTTTTGAAAATTGAAAACTTATGTCTTGCAATATTAAAATAAATTATCCTTCTGCGGCACAGAATTAAATGCAGTGCAAATTATTTAAAAATTAAAAGATATATTTGTATTATTATTATTATTATTATTTTTTTAATTTATTAAAACACTTAACAGTCAACAATGGTTCAACAAAAAATTGCTCAATTTACTTAAGCTTCAGGGGCAACGGGTAAATGGGCACCTTGGGGTTGGAAACCATTTTCATCAGCAATATAGTTAACGGTATAGGTTTGGCCATCATCAGCAACGAAAGAGTAAGAACCTCTTACAGCAATAGCTTCTTGTTCAGTACCAATGTTGGTCAAATGTCCCTCTTCATCGGCTTTATTACCATCACTTGTTTCATAACTAAAAATTATAAAATATTACAAAATCAGTAATGTTGTTTAATTTATAATCAGTTATTTGTGTATTTACCCATAGCTGTAAGATTCAGGTCCTACATCAGATTCTTGTCTCAAGACAACAGCGTCATTGGCGTTTTCAGCGTCATTGAGTTTTCAAAGTAAGTCAAATGTTAGCCTTATTAAAGGGGCAGGTTAGAGCTATACCCGACAACCGAAATAAGAGTAAAGGAGGGAATCAAGAGAGTCAACTTTTTTTTGCAGCATAATTATATTAAGTCTCTGATCAGGAAATTAAAAAAAAAACACAATCATTTCGGGGGAATATGTATAGAGTATGTCAAAGGGTTAATAATATAAAACTACGTTTCATAGTTAAACTAAGAATAAACATAAATGTATGAGTATGTATTGTAAACATAGTACGTCATTTTATGATTTTTAATATGCTTGTATTTTTGCTTTTTTTTTTTGGTCAATTCTTCTTTGCTAAATATTTATGATTATATGTATCTTGTACAAAACATCACAATCAAGTTTGTAGACTGGAAAAGCAGATTTTTTTATGACGTTAATTTGTTTTGTTTTTATTCTTTTTTACAAAATCTTTAGTTTTCGATTTTTATATAAACGTCATAAAACAGTTACAGAAAATATATTAAATAGAAAAGTTTATGCTATAAAGTGTATAGAGGAAAGAAATGGATTGATTTTGAGAAATTGCATTTTATTTAGCACCAATTTTACAATGTTCCGTTAGCTTTGAACTGGGACTTTAACTGACACATTTGCATACATATATTTATAAATTAACTGTATGTTAACTTGACATTTAGTAATCGGGCATAAGTAGTTATATTATTTTATATTGTTTTTTTTTTTTTTTGGTTTATCTGGGGTCGTGGGTTCGATTACGTATAGATATCCTTAGATGCCAGTGCTCGGTTAGATTAATAGCATATAATTAGTAATTATATGACTTAATAATAAATTAAAAATATTTTAATAATTCAAAAGATATATTTTATTGTTCGTATTAAAAAATACAATGGTAAAATTTTTTATTTCGCTATAACGACAACTGTCTGTTGGATAGCACAAATATTGTATCGTTATATCATCCATTATTGTTTCTGTTTTAAATATCACAGTACAACACATGCAAAAATCCTTTGTGAACAATTTAATTGATTTAAAAAACAAAAATTATGTAAAAGCTTTATGGGGGTGTTTTTTTTTAGAGGTTAGGAACTTTTATTTAAAATGAAACACAAACTTACGAAATTAAAAGAAAAAACAAAACTTTATTCCAATTGAAAGTATATTTAATGGCAATTAATTATTTAAATACTTAAGTCTCATCATTGAAATTCATTTCCTGTATATGAAATCAATAATTCAAAATCAATTAATATTTCTTGGTTATTGATAAATAATTGATAAAAATAAAGTATACTTTAAGAGTTCTAAAGTCGACTTTTCTTAAAAGTATACTTTAGGCATACTATAGACAAGTAATAGTATACTTTAATCGCTAAAATCGGCTTTAAAATTAAAACTAGCTGAAGTTGACTCTATCTAATTTAACAACACACAACAGCTGTTTTTCGCCAAGAAAATTTTTGTGAAATAAAAATGTTTGAATTGCAAATTATTAAAAGGAAAATTATATCAATAAGTACGATATTTTGCATAACATTTATTAAGTTAATAAGTTTTTATTAATATAAATACACTTTTCAATCCTTTTTTATAAAGTTTTTCCCTTTTTACATTTTGCAATAACAAATCTTTTATTTACACACTTTTTATTTTTTTCGACAAATATAAAATCAGCTGATCAATGTTGCCACCTGCTTCTTTTTTAGTACAAAATGTACTTTGGTTTATTTGATGTGATACCCATTTAAAGCCGGTTCTACTTAAACTGGCTTTAATTCTGACTATAATAGCAAAATAGATAATAACAAGTTTTTAATTTAAAGTTGTTTTTAAAAAAAGCCAACTTTAGTGCGGGACTATGATTACGGGCCATTGAATTTACTTCCAAATCTTAAAAGCTACATACAGTAGTAACATTTTAATAGACGCATTTAAACTATAGGCACTGTTTATTTGATTTGACATAATCAGATAGCTGTGCAAAAATATCATCAAACCTGGGTAACTGGTAATGGTCAGTATTTATAAACCGATTAATTGTAAGCTTACAATCGACACATATTCTTATCTGTCCATTAGTCTTTTCCACAGGTACGCTTGGTGAAGCCCATCTCCTATACCTAAACGAATATATAATATTATGCTGTTGTAATCTTTCTAACTCTTCCTCAACCCTATCCCGTAACCCATAGGGAACAGTGTATGGTTTGAAAAAAATTGTCACCGATTCCTCCATTAAAACAACATCAACCTTGAATTTTGTTAGAGGACCTCCGTATGTTTTACGAAACACAAAATCAAACGTTTTAAATATTTCCTCGCAATCATTGTTGCAATGCCCATTTATAACATTCACTTTCTCAATCAATTTTACTCTCCAATCAGTAAACAATCCGTCTAACCACGAACGACCCAATAGTGGTGTAAAATTGAGATCTCCCGTTATAATATATAATAAGAGTGGCACTTCATATTAAATAAAACAGTTCAGTTCAGTTTTTTTTTTGGTACTTGTCCCATATCAGCTCAATAATTCTAATCGTTTGAAAATTTTTAAATTCGTGACAACTTATTTTACAGTCAATGATCATTGACGCATTAATGTCCTGGGTAATTTGTAAGAAATTGGGCAATGGATTTTTGTGATCATTTAGTGTAAAAGAGTTTTCTAACTGTAAAAGTTCTTGAATACCTCGTTGAATACCTCTAATGAACGGGTGACTACATATAATTAAACTCGTAATTTCAGAACTCAATTATAAATGTTAAAACTTGTCCTAGGTCTACAAAAATATATAACAGCTTTAGAAAATTATCGTTGGAATTAACTTAAGAAGCCACCAGCTTCTTCTTTTTGTTAGAAAATAAATACTTATGTATAAAAGAAAAGTATTTAACAAAAATATTAATTTTATTGATTATTAATTTATATAATGATGAATACAATTATCAAAAGTAAATTCTAAAATCTAGATAAGACAAGTATTACGTCACACAGGTTACAAGCTTCCTGCTTCTTCAATTTTGTAATGACGTGGCAAATGTGTACCTTCAGGTTGGAAACCATTTTCATCAGCCACATAGTTGACACTATAAACTTGACCATAATCACCAATGTATGAATAAGAACCGTGCACTACAATGTTTTCATCTTCGGTACCAATATTTTTTAAGAGACCCTCTTCCTGCTGCGATTTACCATCACTGGTATCGAAGCTATGGAAATAATATAAAAAAGAAAAGAAAAAACAAAACAAAAATGCTTAAAAATAAAATTGTTTAATCTTGAAAACACACATTCATCCTTAATGGCCTTGGCCAGATGACCCAGTTTTTAAAACAACATAAAAGTTGTAAACCAGTAAAACTGAGACAACAACAGTGATAACTTACGCAAACCTGTAGCCCTCTGGATGTATATCGGAATCATAACGTAATATTGTTGCTTCTCTTGAAGCCTTTTGGGCATCCTGTTGTGGAGCAGCCAAGACACAACCGATTAAAGTCACTGACAAGAAGGCAATGCAGAATTTCATTTTTATATGTTTTGTTGTTGTAAACGTAAGTGTTCAAAAAGATGTAAAAGATTGTTGGATGGATGTTCACCGTACAAGTCCTCAACAAGTAATGTTAACTACAACGTCTGATTATTGACATTTTATACATTATCCAAGACAATCCATTTTGTAAAACGAAAATTAAAAAAGTTCAATAATCATATAATGTAAAAGCAAAGGACAAACGCATGCATATACTGTAAATGCACAACTAAAAAAGGGTTCAAACATACCCAACAAACATGAATGTAAACGTAAAACAAAATGTATGTAAGTATGACCACGCACATGGTATCGTTTGTAAATATATATATTTTTTTATATTCAAAACAGCTATAAAAGAAAACAGTTTTAAAGTATGTATTTTAAAGCAAACAAAAAAAAAATGGTTTACTAAGTTCAGAATATATAAATGAATGTTCCAATCGAATAAGGCTATAAGCGATCAACTTTTTAAAATCGCGTTTTATGTTAAAACTTTTAAAAATGAAACATTAGTTAAAATAGTTAAATAAATTTCATTTGAAATGGCAAATTATTCATTCGATTATCTAAAAAAAATATTAAAAAATAAGGTTAATTTTGCTACATTTAAACAAAACTCAACTCTACACGGATACAATTAGAGCTGTATTACCGAAGTTTAAGGGAGATGTTCAAGTGTACCCATCGAAAAAAAAATGAAAGTAATTCCTTACAACCCAGCACAACTATACATTACCAAGTAATGTGTAAAGTAATGTATAGCCATAGGGGCCAATGCATTACTTTACACCCTTACTTCATTGATGAATTTTACAGGAAATGAGCCTCAAATTAATGTATGGACCCATTACATTAGAGGTGATTAAGAAAGTGGTTACTTATATGGTTACTAGGGTGGAAAAAGTAATGTGGCTACAAATGGATTTTAATAAAAAAAATTATTTAGAAACAGAAATTATTACAAATATTTCAAACGTTATTAAATATAACGTGGTCATGATGGGAATAGAACTTGCCAACTCTGGAACCGAGAACTCTACCCACTGAGCAATCGATACATGTAACATTATATTGCTTTGAACACAGTTGCTCTTCATGTTTTCGTTCGTGATGTCGAAATGTACATACATTACCATTATGCTTACAAAAAACAAAACAAAATAGATTTTCAAAAATATTTGAATTATTACTGTACGTTTATAAATCATGCAATACATTATCAATGATCGGCAACTCATTACTTTATGCTGGCAAATAATAAAAATATATAACGAGCTACCATTACAAGGTAATGGATGAGTATATCGCACCCATTACCAAAGTTTTGCTGGGAAGCAACTTCTTCATTGCCTTCAAAGTATAGTATATTTTTTAGAAGTTATTCTGATCAGCATCCAAAATAACACTTTTTTATTACTCTAAGAGTGATGGTAGGAAGTTAATTGGAAACAGTTTATTTCCTGACGGGAACAATATTTTTTTAAATTTTTTTTTTTTTTTTTTAATATTTATAATATATTTGTATAAATTTAATTAGGTTATTCACTAGGAATGTGTATAGTATTGTGTGTGTTGTATTGTGCTATTGAAAGCTGAATTGTTAAAATTTGATTTTTAAAAAATTTCTTTCAAATAGTTAATAGGACCATACAACACTTTTGCCTATACTTGATGTACAAAAAAGATCCCAGCAAAATTTTTTAAAACTGTTTACCTCTAAATATATTCTAGGACAGGTTTTTTGATCAGCAGTTCCATAGAACATGATCTACAACTGAATCCTGACAGTCAGAATGTAAGGTTTCACTGTCATGATACCAACTATATAACTAATTCTAAAGCTGGTTTTAATGCAACCAGCTCTAGGTCGAACTCAATACTTAAAGCACCGGTTGTAGAACACAAATAAGAACCTATGATAATGCGATAGAAGTTGTTCTATTTTATGAATTTGCACGAGGACGTTTCAAAAATAAGACGACCTAACAATAAAACAAGTAAAACAGCATAAATTCGGCTGTGCCGAATCTCTGAATACCCTCCACCAATATCCTAAAAATATGTTCTCTACTGTTTGATACAAATAATTTAAAAAAACTTTTGAAGTAAAATTATGTAACATAGGTGAAGAAATTTTTTGAGGTGAAACATTTTTTTAGGTGAAAAACTTTTTTGGAAGTGAAAAGAAATTTTTTGGTGTAAAAGAAAATTTTTTCAGGTGGTGAAAAAAATTTTTTTAAGGTGAATACAAAATATTATTCACTTCTAAGCGACTGGCGAAAAAACTTGAGAAAAAATATTATGTACCAGTCGCTACTATGAAATTGTACTAAAATACACAAATTTGTATGGAAAATTTAAAGACACTTTCACATTTTCATTAGTTTTTTAACCACTGGACTGCATAAAAAACATATTTTAGTTAGTTAGTTTTTGGCAAATACTGGCTAGTGGAGACTAGCTCTGCAGCATAATATGCCTAATGGAGAGAATGCAGTTTCTGACAAATAGTTGCAACCAAAGTAGTTAATTTGTTAAAGAAAGAACATGAGTTGTAAGTATTTGTCAATAGATGGCCCATCAGAAGGTTATTTCTCTCCATTAGGCATATTTTGCTGCAGAGCTAGTCTCCATTAGTCATATTGTGCTACAATATGCAGAAGAGTATTATTGATTTTCTATTTTCTTCGTAACATAAATGAATATTTGCTAAAAACTATAACAAAATATATGTTTTATGTGCACATTATACCTTAACTTTTTAAATTAATATTCACTTAGATATTTAAGAGCGCAGTATTGCACTTTATTCATGTGTATTTTTTATGAAAGAAAAAATTAATATAAATAAACATTTGCCAATCCCTCAATTCTCAAAAATTATACAAATATAATAAAAAAAATACTATTTTCCTCTATGAAAATTTCGTTTTTGACAAAAAAATGTAAAACATATGCTTTTGTAACGTCAAACATTTGAAAAATTTATTTTAAAATTATGTAATAACATCTTAATGCATTAGAATTTAAATTATGTTATAAATTTAATATTATTGGTAAATAAATTAATTGAAAGCCTAATGCAAGGCTATGTCGACCTAGCCATGGGGCAGGGTATTGTTTTATGGTAATTCAGCGCCACCTATTCAAATGTAGCGGCACTAAAGCAATTATGCGTTTTGATCTTTCTTTGATGGCACAACTTAAATTATACACATTTTTACATTTATACATTATATATTATTTTATGGAATGAAACGAACAACCAACAAAGCTTAACAGAGAAAAAAAATAGGTACAGAAAAATTGCACCAATTTGTATGGAAAATTTAGAGGTAACTTCACATTTTCACTCATAACTTTTCAACCGCTGGACCGATTTTGCTTATTTTCAATACCAAACTGCTCGGGAGGATGTTTAATAATCAGGGAAAAAATAGGCACCCCTTGCTTGTGTCTTCGCGTCGTGATCGCCATTTTAACAGACAGACGGACATCTTTAAATCGACTTAAAATTGCATAAGGATTAAGAATATATGTACCTTATGGGGTCTTAAACCTATATTTCCACATGTTACAAACGGAATGACAAACTGATATATAACCTCACAACAGATTGGAAAAAAAATTTCTTTATTTCATTTTAGATCGATGCACTTTTTCTAACGATATTTAACAGCTTCAAAACCCTGCTAATAGTGAGAACTGTGTACCTCCTTTAAATAAAAATCAACCGAAAATCTTTAACTACCGAGCCATTTTTTTCAATTTTTGAAATAACAAATAATCCGAGTGAGCTAAATCTAGCAAATAAAGTGCGTGATAAAGCAATTTAAACTTTAATTAATTAATTTTGTAAAATTTTTTCTGTAATTACAAATTCACTGAGATCGTTTATGTTTGATGGCTCCAAAAAAAAAAAAATACTACCTAACGTAAAAAATTTTTAATTTTTTTATAACCATGTTACAATATACTAAAGTATACTGCACATATTTTTTGAAACATACAGAAAAAAAATATTACAAAATTCTGTTTGCAATATTTTTGTAGATAAAAAAAATATTTTTTAAAACGGCACCAATAATCGAATTTGTATATACAAAAAACTTTTTGTTATTTTCTTGTAACATCAATTTACATTTTCAAGGAATTTTTATATGGAATATAATAATTTACAAACATTTTAAGCAAAAAGTTGTTAGAAATCGAATTGGAATTTTAACAAATATTTTTTATTACTTAAAATTTTGTGATACTTTTTTCTATGTATACTAGTTTTCAACAATTTATTTTTTTTTTGTTAAAATTGTAATTATTTGTTTAACAAAAAACTATCTTTGAACTAACTGTTTACTAATTTTTTTTTGCTAACAAAATTATGCTGATCAACACATTTATAGGGAGGGCAACAATCATATCGCCGATGCGGAAGTCTGGGTATTTTATTAATTTAAAATTCTTTGTAAATTATTTTCAGAATCACACAAAAATAAAACAATGTGTTGGTTGAAATTTTCAGCAAATATATTAATTAAAATATAATTATTCTACAAATTTTTTGAGTTTTTTTTTTAGCAAAAATATTTATTAGCTTTCACACTATTTACAATCGACAACATTTGCTGAATTTACTAGTTTGTTTAATAAATATCAGCTCGTGGATTTTCACCAACACGATTTTGCTGACATTAGCGATTTTTCTGTAAGCACCTTCCTGACAAAAATTTTGCTGACTTATTTTGTTGACATAACTAAACATTTTTTTTGTTTGAGTGTACATAATGCGTGTGCAAGCTATATATTACGATCAGGGCCAAAAAAATATGGGAGTTGGGTGTTTTTCGTAGGTTAAATCTATTTTAAGTTTATTTTGTTGCTTAAATCAAAGATGTGGCCCTACCAGAAACCGTATAGCGAGGGTATAGTGTTTGTGTTTGTACCAGTGTACCAGAGAATTATATTTACTTACAGAGTATGCAAATATATAACTAGTTTACCAAAAATATTTACATAAATGTAAAGCACAATATTCAACTTAAGTTGAAATATGAATTTAAAATATTCGAACACATTACTTAAGTACACCTAAAGATAATACTTGTCAATTTACAGCTTTTTTTGTGTTGAATTTTGTTGTTTATACATTTGGGGTCATTCATTTATATTCGCACTTGCATATGTAGGAATGTAGATGTATCATACCAAATTCATACCGACAAATCAAAATATTTGATTTGTCTGTTTTGTATGTCAAGTTCAATTAAAATTTTTATTTAATTAAGGCGTGGTCATCAAAAAATTTATCAAATTTTGATATTTGAAATAATGCAGTTATAATTGGTCTTTTAAAAAAAACGTTTAATTATTTATACAAAAAGATATTTGTGATTGATTAACAACATATTTCTCACCTTTTTCGGGTTATATGAGGGTAGTTCTTAAATTTTTTAATTTAAATGTTTTTTTTTGAATAAAATTTTTAATCTATACAAAAATTCATTTGTTAAATTTATTAAAATTTTGATACTTATATTAAAAATACTAGATGTTTTTATTTTTAACCCCGCTTCTTTAAAAATATCCCTTCTTTAAAAAAAAAAATATGTATTTTCGATAATTGTAATAAGAAAACATATTAAAAATATAGTACCAAGGTCACTTGTTATAGCTAAAATCCTATACGTCAAATTAGTTTGATCATTATTACGTTTGTTTACCTCGTATATGATATTTTTGCAATTTTTTATTTCCAGTTTCCTGACTACATATTTTTCTACCATTAAATGAAGAAGCGTCTCTATGATATCAGTATTTATAATATTCAAAAAAAAAAAAAACAATGTGGCTAAAATTAAAACAAGTATTTAAGAATTTCAAGTTTTACGCAATTAAAAAATTATCAAAAATAAATAATAATTAGAAAAAAACATAAAACTAGTATAAGCCAAAAAAAAAAAAATAAATATATGATATTTAAAATAAAATTGTTTTAGCGTGCACGTGTTTACATTTGATTATTTAAAAAAATATATGTACATATATATTTGATAATGTGCTACAATTGTAATAGCAATCAATAAGTTATACATATGTACGTATAAAAAATGGCAAATTCAGAATGTTATGCCAGCACTGTAATATAAGGTCTGTTTGTTTACACAACATTGGCTTTCACGACTTCAAATATTATTTAATATGATGATAGTTGTCGATGGCCATAATTAATACAGCTTTTTGAATGTCACTTAAAAATGATTAGTTATTTAAAGTAATAAATCCTAATATAAAATGTACTCAATTTTATTTATAAAAATTATTATCAATTATTTTTTTTTTTTTTAATTCATTGAAAGATGCATATCTAATAAAAATACAGTTATTTATAATTTATTCTAAACGCATTGAATTTATTTTTTAAAACTGGATCATAATTCCGGTTCGAATTAATTTTAATTTATTTTTATATTTTCGATTTCATATGATATGTGGTTACTTATTTCATTTTAATTTTAATATTCAATATAATTTTAAGCCAGAAGACTGTTGGTTTTCCTAAAAATAAAATGTTAAATAACAAAATTTATTTTATTTTTTAAAAAATTACTTACATATATTATGTACGTGTATATGGAGTATGTCTGCTGATACATAGTTAAAAACAAAAAGAAGACACCAACACCAACATTAAAATTTTATCTTAATGGCAACTGGGCAATAAAATCCACAAAAAAAAAAAGGTTCATTCGACATTTTGCTTTGTATCAAGAAAACTTCTTTTGATTGCCCAATGTTAATTGGTCGTATGTATTGTTTTTGTATATAAAGCATATAAGATACACTACAACATACACAGTAGCCTCAACAAAACAGTGTCGAACGAAAAACTTTTGATTTAGTACATCCATAAAAATAGTAATAAAACACAAAATAAAAAAAAAATAACCAACGCCTAATTAACTGACTTTACAATTTTATATAAAAATTAAGATGAAATACTTGTTGAAAAATATTGCAATTACTGTTTTATGTCTAAATATTGTCTTCATACAATTGAGGGAGATTGTAGCAGCACCCCTTATTGAACAAAATGCTCAAATTATTAAATATGAAAATTCAAATATTGGTGTAGATGGTTATGATTTTGCGTAAGTTTTTATTTCTTCTAATAAATTGATTGTTATTTTATTTTTACGTATGTATGTATGTATGTATGTATTTATTTCTTTTTTTTTTTAAGGTTTGAAACTAGCGACGGTGTTTCACGTAAGGAAACTGCAACTGTTAAGAATATCGGCACAGAAGATGAGGCTATTTCTGTACAGGGCACCGTTAGTTGGGTTAGTCCCGACGGTGTTCAATATACATTAAATTATTTGGCTGATGAAAATGGTTTCCAACCGGAAGGGGATCACTTACCTATGCCACCAGAAGATTAATTATAAATATTTTATTGCAATAGTTGTTCATGTTGTTATTGGTAATTCAAATCTTTTTTTTTTAAAAAAACAAGAATTTCATTAAATATTGTTTTATTTATTGTAACGCTTTGGATATAAATTTGTATTTAAATTGTCGGCCAAATTTAAATACACTTTCTTTAGTGGTTAGAACTAAAAATAATTTATAATTCTATAAAATTGCGATATTTCAAGCCAACAAAAAAATAATTTGTATTTGAGTAGTTTGTTTTTTACTACAACAAAGAGCCATAAAACCGGAAATAAACAAATTAAATTTTGTATGAAAATGTCTATAAGCGATTTAATTTTTTTTGTTGCAGTTTTTGTCACACAAAAACAAAAGACTTAAGATACATACCGTATTTAGTGTTAAGGATAAAATATTTAAGACAGATACCTAAAAACCAGCACATTCGTAGAAATGTAAATAGAATTGCCAAAGCCGGTTTCTAAATTATTCGATAAATCAGTTTAAAACGGGGTTTTAAGAAAACCGGATTTTTTGGAATCGAAATTTCAGATTTTCACTCATGTCTGATATGTAATATATGAACATACATGATTTCATGTATGAACATGTGTGGTTCCATGTATTAGCATATATAAAGATATATGGCATGTATGGAAACATATATACATAAAATCATATATGCGAATTAAAGATGAAAGACTTTGTGTATTCAAATCTATGACATATCTTGTTCCATATATTATATACATTTTATTACTTGATTTGATGTATGATAATATATGCATTTTTGTAACAATATATATGATCCTATTTTTATTTTTTAACTTATATATGTTCATATATCATTGACTGAAAATCAATGAATTCATATATGAATATGAGTGTTTCCAATTAATCGACAGTGCCGGTTAACCGTTTATTAATCGGTTATTCGGGTCGACTAATCAGTAAAATTGGCGATAAATCGATTAAGTATTCAATGAAAAAAATGTGTATCTTTCATCAATAAGAACACAGAATGCTGCATTTTTGTAAAGTGTTTCTTGAGAGAAATTCAAAGCAACTTGATAATTTTTAAAGAATTATGCCTTAGATACTTAGTGGTTTTTTAATATAAATACACTTCTTTTAGTGGTTAGAACTAAACGTGTATATGGAGTATATACGTGGTTCTGTGGAAGCAAAACCTTAACCCTAAACAGAGATTCACACAGTGTAGATAGTGTTTTACCGCAGTGCAATATTTTATCACTAGCGGCAAATTTTGGTTTTCGAGAATTTAGAAAAAACCAGAGCTGCCTTCAAACACTATTCAATAAGAAATTCTTAAAAATATTGTGTTATTTTTGTGAAATTTACAAAGATTGACAGAACTACCACTGACACTTTAACTACCTGATTTTGGCTTTAGATTTAGAGGTTTGCTATTGAAAAGGCTGACAGTAATTGTAATTTCAAACTATGCGAAATCAAATTAAGAAAAAAAATTAAATAATAATATCTGTAGACTTTTAACAAAGCACTTAAGTCGACTTAAGAATTTTTCCAAGATTTTTTAATCCATATTATTGCCCAGTTCTTACCTAGTTTTTGATTGTAATGATTTCTTTTTTGAATTCTACTTATTTCTACTCTTTTAACATTTTTCGAGAAATCAACATTTTGCTTTAGTATTTACCCCAAAAGTTAAGCATTGAATGAACATATCTTGTAATTAAAAACTTGATATTGTATGTATCAATCATACTTCAATAAACAAAAATGATAAATGATTTTTGCCACAATTAAGGTGTTTAAATAATGATATAAAAATTTGCAAAAATTGCATAACTCTTACCACCTACATATGTACCTAAACCAACAACAACAACAACAACAACAACAACAACAAAAAAAGAACAAACAAATTAACAATACCAAAGATTCGTGTGTATGTGGTTTTGTGATTACAAATTTTGTAATAAATCATAAACTGTAAAAAGCAAAGTCATAAAAAAATTGTGTCTGCCAAATGTGTCTACTCCAAGTCACTACATGTTTGACCGAGAAAACTTCCCTATGAACTATGACGAACAAAACAACTCAAATTAACTTGTGATTGTAAAATATTCGAAATTTTTTTATTTTCATTATTATAAGTTATTAATTTGATACAATGAGTTACAGTTTTATTTTAGCTACCAATTCTTGATACCTCATAATTAGGCCAGCGACTTTCATGCACTAAAAAAATTGAAAATAGCGCATATTTTTAATTTGAAATATGCAGTAAAATAGAAAGAAAATATACAAAAATATGATATAAAATGCAAAATATGCAATAAACTCATTAAATACGCCCAAAAAAATATGCACTGCCAAATAAGCAAAAAAGATGCATTTAATACAAAATATGCAAAAATATGCAACAACAAATCCAAGTAATTTTCTTGCAAGCTTTTTGATTTGGAAAAGTTGTTGATTAAAATCGTTTTTGGGCTAATGACTATAAACATGGATTTGCTCATAGCATCCTTCAATTTAATTATTTTAAGCAGCCAAACTAATTATTAGATAATATTAAAATTTTTTTTGGGACTCTTTTAAAATGTATTTAATAAAATATTAGTAGAACTTAAGGTTATAAATTTCTTAAGCCAGTTCCAACTGATCGAAATTTTTTACTCTAGAACTGTGCAGCCCAATTTTGTAAAAAAAAAAATCGAAAAGAAAACCTTGACCAAGTTAAGATCAAGTTTTCATTTTATGTTTTACAATTTCGCGTACTTTTTTATCATAAAGTACTGACATACAAAAACAATAAAACAAGCTTACACTTAACACGAGTTTTTAAAAGCAAATAATAGACAAATAAAGCTTTAACACAAAAAAAATACGCTTACAATTATCTACCAATTTCAAATTAGCTTAAACGATAATAGTAAAAATTTTGCAAATCTATCTTGGTCGACTTTTGTCGACTCTGCAGTTTCGATAAGATACTAAGGCAGAAACAGAATTAGCCTATCGCCTTAAGTCACGTAAGCCAATTGCAGTTGGGCCTTTAATATTGAAATTTTTAAATATAATTAAAATAATTCTTAATGAGTTCTTAGGAAATTGAAACTTGTTAACGTTTGATGTTTATTTTATATATTTCTATTGTGATAATAGATACGAGAAATATTTATAGTAAACTTTTAACGTTTTTCCGAATTATTTTTTCAAAAACTCACCAAGAATTATATACTCTGACCGCCCAAGTTCTTAACTACTTAGTAAATATGTTTTGACTAAGTTCAAATCTGTAAATTTCTATGAATTTTATTTAAAGAAATTTAAAGAAAGATATTTTAATTTCTTTGGTATATTAATATATACTTCGGTATGTAGGGTATTAACAATATTTGTATATCCATTTTAACAATCGACTACCTTCCGCAGCAGCTTTTGGTATTTACATCTTCTTCAGCAAGCTAAAATAAGCGGTTTTAATCAAATTTAATAAAAAAAAATGATTGATTTATGTTTTAATATTTCGGAACATACTTAATATGTATACAAAACGAGCATATTATTGTATGTTTATACTGACATGATTAAAAATATATATAAGGGAAGTTCAAATTAAATTTGTATTAATTATTAGATTTTTTTTTAAATATACTTTAATCAACTTATGAAGTGGATGGTCTTTTAAAATTGCTTGTTGCCATATTGTTATATAGAGTAGTAAGTAGATGCTGGATAGAGTATTCAAAAAACCGGCCTTTTGGAAAAACCAGTTTCGGTTTTCTTCGAAAAATCGAATTTTTTTAAAACCGGTTTCGGTTTCGGTTTTTGCAGAAAAAACCGGTCAACCGGTTTTTTCGGTTTTTTTTTTAATTTGAATAAAAAGCTTATATAATTTGTTTATTGTTTTAATTTAAGTAATAAAAATAAATAAAAAAATTCTTTGACTAAATATTTTATAATATTTTTTATTGTATAGGGTCCGCCAAAATGCTATAAGCATTTTCAAAAAAAAAAAGTTATTTGGCGGAACCTATATTTCATTTTAACATTTTATTTATTGGTTTTAATATTTTTTAATATAATATCTTAAAAATTAATATTATGACAGTATATGCATATCAAATGAATAGAGGTCATTAAGTTTGTAAATTGAACGTTTAAAACGTTTGGCATTAAATAAGTTTTTTTAATATAACATTTTAAATATGTTAAAAGAAAATCTATTTTTTATTTCTAAAATAATATTTTAGAAATAATATGCAATTAAAATGTTTCGTTTTAAGACGATTTTTTTTTGTTTGCTTTTGATAAAGTTAGATGTGGAAAATACTCTTTCACTAATAGTAGATGTTGGACAAATAGTCAAAAGACAATGATATAAATTTTCCAACTTTTCAGCTCTTTTGTCGCATTTATCAAGATATATGAAATTATCATATAATGATGAATTATTTTGTACAGTCTCTTTTTTAGGATTTCAAATACTGCTTATTGTGTTATTTAGATCAGAAATTAAACTATTTGAATTTGATATATCCAAAGTTAGGTCTTCATCGCAATCTATCAGACTTACATCTAAATCTTCATAACCAAAAAAACGATTATAAAAGTGTTTGGAAAAAATAAAAGAGACCAAGTAACCCAATTGGTGATGTAATTAAAAAAACCGGTCAACCGAACAAAAAAGACCGGTTTTCGGTTTTCTTCGAATTTACAAAATATTCGAAACCGATCGGTTTTTAAAAAAAAGAAACCGGTTGACCAGTTTTCGGTTTCGGTTTTTGAATACTCTAATGCTGGAATTGAAATTTTAATTTTTTATTTGGTGATTTCTCATTTTATTGAACTTCTTTGTTGCCAGGCGTTTGTGGTAATTGCATTTTTTGCTGTGACAACAAAAAATTATATATTATAATCATATGTGAATAATAAAATAATTCTTTAAAAATTATCTTAAATGTTTTACTTAATTTTGCTAAAAGTTGTAACCCCCTAATCTTTAGAATTTCAATAGTTATGTTAAATATCTAAAATAATGCATTATTGTTGTTAATGTATTTTTGTTGTTGTTGTCGTCGTCTAAGTTTATGTATATTTGTTTATTGAGTAAGGTCATCAACACATATGGCAGATTCAGTTGACGTCTGATGGCTGATGAGATGAGTTATTATTTATATACTACCTACATTTTCTATATATCGTATTTGTGTATACGATATTATAAATTAATATTTGTATTCAAATTCATTTCGTACAAAGGTATTTGATTAAAATTGAAAAAAAAAATTATTTTAATTTATAATTTAAATGTTTCCTCCTTTTTCGTTGTAAACTCTATAATTTTTCGAAAAATGATAAAACATATAACAAATTATCTCTTTGTTTGTACAAAACGAACAGAAATATTCCTCCTGCAGAATAATTCTCCTCGTTTCATAAAAACAAGGGGTAAATGTATTTTTTGAAACATTTTTTTGTTTTAATCCGGTATTATGAAAATAAAAAGCCATTTTTCTTTAAAAAAAAAAAAATGAAAAGAAATTTTTATATTAACTACAACTGTTTAAATATAAACCGATTTTCATAAATTTTTTAAAATCTTTAAAATGTAACTTAAAAAACATTTGCAAAATTTTGTCCGACTCAGGAGAAAATTTTGGGTAATTGACCTAGGAAATTTCGACTTTAAATCAGACATCCCCTTTAAAGGTTAAAAGAAATGTATGAAAAAAATGTAACTACACACAGAAGATAAATTAGTTGGAATTCTATCGGAACTACCAAAACTGTATCGTCAATTATAATTTTAAAGTTCTTCATCAGAATAGTCAAATTAAATTATAAATAGAAAATGTATCAAATTAACCGAAACATTGTCATCACATTATCCAAAAAATTGGTTTTTATTAGCAATATTGAAAAAATATTATCAACCAACAGAATATTTGCAGCAAAAATTTAATATAAGTTCAATTTCCAAAAAAAAAAACTATAGCTCTATCTAAAATATTTGGTTTTACAATCAATTTTAGTATAATGTCACATTGTTCATTAATATTATTGCAATCATACATTTCTATTGGTAATTAAAATAATATATTAAGATTAGCAACCGAAATTGATCTTATAATAACAAAACTTTTAAATGTATTATTTTTGCTGTTTATTCATACACACTTACAAGTGTCTGTGGTGCAGTAGGTAGAGACACAGCCTCCTAGTCGTATGGTTATGAATTCAAACCCCTAGAAATTTTTAATTTTGTTTTTTTTTTTTAATTGGTTAAAATCAACAGACACAATTTTTAAACAAAAATATTTAAATCTCAAGTTTGAAGTTTGACAAGAAAAAAATTATAGAAGTTCTAGCCTAGTTGGTGGCATACAAATATTTTATTTTTAAAATAAATTTTGTGGAACACATTTAAATTAGAAGAAAATCTTTTTATACGTATAATGTCTATTAATAGAATATTATAGTCAATAAATAGAAAAGCAATCAACTATTACAGTCAAATTTCGGAATTTGTAAATAAAATTCGGTAATAACAACAGTATTTAAAATTTATAAAATTGTTGGAACTACAAAATTTGGTTGCAACTACAAATCTGTCTAAACTATCCTGGCCAATCAGGTCATAAGTGTGGCACTCTCTCTAGCGCTTGCATTGTTTTCAATTTTTTCTTTAAATTATTGAAAGTTTGTATTTTATATTTCATGGCAACATTAAATTGTGATCTCGACCCTAAAATAGAATTTATTTATATTCAAGAATTTGTTTATACGTTAAAAATGTCTTCCTTTTTGTGGCACAATGAAGTTACCCGATTTTGCTTTTGTAAAGAAAGTTATAGAATAAAATCACCACCAGGGTTGCCTAAATAGTCACAACACAAGAAGTTTTTCTGAATAATATTGTTCTTTTTTGTTGTAATTTTTTAATAATATGAACTTCAGAGTTTTTTTCTTTTTTGTTTTCTAATTTTTATATGCCTCGAGGGTTTTTGTTTGTTATTATTTCTAGTTTAAATCGAGCTTTTAAGCTCTGTATATTAACCAAAAACAAAGCAAATTAACGATTTTTAGCTAGGTTGATACATGTATTTCCATCTCTCAAAAGATCCCAATGTTTTAAACAAGGTAGAATCTCTAAAAGAGCCTGAACAAAAAACCTATTAAAAACCAATATTTTGCTACATTTCTGTCTTCTTAGCAATCACACATGTAATACTAAAATTATAAAAGATCAAAAATTTTATATTTATAAAGAAGTTTTAATTTATATTTTTTTTTATAAAACTATAAACAATTTTAGCAAAAAATAAAACAGAAACAATTTACTTTGTCAAAAAATATATAATTTTACCAACGAAAAATTGATTAAATAAAAACTTTTTTGGGAAAAAATACATTTATAGTTTATCACTACTAAACGATGGAAGATATTTAAAAATTGTGACATTATTTAAGGAATTGGTCCTTGAATAAAAAAATAATGTCTTAACATAATAAAAATCCTATTGGCATTAAACCAAAGAAAGTTAGGGTAAAGAAGGAAGATTTTGAAACTAACTGTACTTAATCAGGGTTTATATTCATCTTGTTTTAAAATAATTTTCTTAATACTTAAGTCCACCTTCTTACCAATTGAATATCCATAAATATTACCAGTTTGAATTATTCAGTTCAATTTTTTCGACCTTTTTAATACAAATTCCAGGTAATAAACAAATTTTTTAAAAAATCAAAATTTTTTAAAAAAATTTTTTAAAATTAAAAAACAAAAATCCCTGAAGAAGCTATCCATTGAGATAGCGAAATATTGGATGAAAAATAAATAATTTTGTATAAAATAGACCTTGAGCTTGAATACTTATTACCTGGAATTTATTACCAGTTTGTTTTAGTTTGGAACAACTGTACGTATACTTATTATTACATTTATTATTACAATATAACTCATACGCTACAATGTCTAAGTAAAAGTTTAGAAAAAAAAGGAAATTTGAAAATCGCGAGCTAAGAGCATTTTTTAGTCATTTTGGAGTTAAATGACCCATAATGAAGTATAAAGGCATCCCAAAGTTAACGAACGATCTTTATTAATGTATTGCATAAATTATGAATTGTTTATTTTCCATGCCAACATTCCCCAGTTTGTTTTTTTTTTTTTTATTTGATACAAAATGTTCTAATTTTAAATAAAAATATTACTTTGCAATTTGGGGTGTACCTTGCTTGTAAAGTATTTGATTTGCAGATTTTTAGTTGATCTTAAGATTTTTATAATGAATTCCATTTTTGTTCGATTTAAGATCAGATTATCACAAAATTTAATTAAAATTTACAATTGACTATTTTTACCATAGAAAGAGAAAAAGCTTGAATTAAACCTATCTTAGAACCAATGATTGACAATAAATGTAATAATGCAAATATTTCCAAATATTATCACTAGATTGTATTTAATTTCAACATATTAAGCAATAATATGGTATTGAAGGGTAAAGGTAATATACAAGAATAACATGTAATTAAGGAGTTTATATTTAGAAAAAATTGTTAGAAATAAATTGCTAAATCGATTACAGAAAAAAGTCAAAATGTTTAATTTTTTCTACACAGTATAAATAATTAAACTTTTCTCCATTTTTATTTTCTAAAATTTGTGTTGCTTTTGCCTGTAAATTAAAATGAAACCAAAATTTTATATTTGATGGCAGACATCATGGCAAGAGCAATAGTATTAAAATTAAGTGTATTCACTTGAGATGAAATTACATTGACAATTGCTTGATTATATTTTAATGCATGTAAAACAGACACTGGGTAATAATAATAAATATTTAACCATCTGGCTCTTTTATTGAATTGTATAAATAGGTGTTACTTTTATTCCATTTTTGCAAAATCAGTAGTTTTAAGATTTTCTTTAAACTTACAATATGTTTATTTTTTTTATTTTATTTTGTTTATTTATATCAATTCACTTTCAAAATTAAACTACCGTTCACAGAAAATAATTAAGGCGAACGGATTTTGCTGGCTTAGACATAAACTTATTTGCACGAAATTAAATTCATGCTGTTAAAAGCACAAAATTTTCTTTCTAAAAGAACCCCCCTTGTATACCATTTGAATTTAAATTGTTTTAACGAAAGCTAATTAATGGTTAAAGAATTAGTATTGTTGCAACTAAATTTATTTTCAACACAATGTCAAATTTTTATTAAATTAAAAACTCTTATTAGTGTATAATTAATAATAAAAAATTATTATTGGAATAAAATTTTTTATATTTAAAAAAAAATATTAGAATATTGATGCACAAACATTGATGCATGTTAATGTTAAGTATGTACTATATAATTAAATCCGATTAATTTGATTTTTACCAGAGTTGGGTCGAAATTATTAATGGTAATGTATATTTTATCTTTGTTAATTTACAAAAAGTAATTGTAATAATATATGATTTTTTTATTCAACATTTTGTTATTTGAAAGCCTATTAATACAATGCAATATTCCACTCAATATTCCACTCACTTGAGGTTACCTTAAAATTTGGGGAGGCAATTTTGGTATTTGTAATGCGCAATAAACACAAAATTATTGATCCTTGGCTGACCTCACTTCTGTGATAAACATCTTATCAAATAAATATTAGTCGATTTTCATTACATATTGTTTTCATTGTAATGAAATTAAAAAAAAAAAATTAATTTATTTTCTTGTTGCTTTTTAATAATACGTTCATACAATCCTCAACCTCAAAATATGTACTTACCTTTATATCAAGTTTTTGACTCACAAATTTTATTTCGAAAAGCGAAAATACGTACTTTGGGGTTAGAAACGCTCCATATCCGGTTGAAACTGAATATTTTAAGGACCATAAATCATGTCATCTAGTTCCCATTTCCAATTTCTTTTAGATTTATCTCTAAATTTTTTGCCCTGTTCATCAAAAAAGATTAGAACCCTTCCCGAAATTTGTAGAGTATCATTAAGCGGCATGTCCGACTTTAATATTTTCTTTTATTAGTTTTGATTTATTTTCATTAAGATGACTAGTTTTTTATTTGCAACAATGGAACGGAACATTCCCAGCAAAAATATGGTAATGACATATCATTACTTTGTAATGACTACTCCGTAAATTCAGCATTATTTTCAAAATAAAAATAATGTATTACCTATGTTGTCTTACTTATTTTATTATTTTAAATTAAATAATAAGAAGTTACCTGTAGTGGCTTACCTTTTTTACTATTTTAATATAAATAATAATGAGTCATTGTTAATAGTTTAAAAAACTTAATTTATTAATGTGTATTTTATTATTTTATAAATTAAAAGAGTTTAAAAAAAACAAATTAACATGTAAGTGAACAGGAAAAAGCCCACAAATTTATTAAGAGTAGTGTCGAATTAATTTATTTTAACTTGTTTGTATTATGGCACATCTTATATAATTAATTCTGGTACTCAGATCGCGAATATGACAAACATGTTAAAATAACTTGGGGCAAAAATCGAGTTTTAACTGTAGTTTCGAAATATCCTTTATATATAATTTTTCCAAATTGTAACAAGATAGAAAATTTTGGAGACCAAATTTGGAATCAGAGGAAAAATCAAATCAAATAAATATTATTTGAATTCCAATGAGCACAAAAAACTTAGCAACAACTTCCTCTTTTTGACCTTTGACAACCCATGGGATACATATGTTATGTCCCAAATTGTATCAGTATCCTGTAAGAAATGGAGTAAACCAATTCCTACCCTGTGTTGTCCAATAGGATACGAGAAAATGTATTCCAAAAATTATGGAAAAATTTTATTTTAATTTATAAATTTGTGGTAATCCTATTGGCTCTAAAACCATATTGATCCAAATGGTTAGTGTTGTATGAAAGCAACAAATATCCTCTGTCGATACAAGCCAAATTTAAGAAATTTAGTTAAGAAATGTGCCAAATATGACAAAAAATAAAAATGGGACATTTATTACCTATTGGCCGTAAAAGGGTTAATTTACATATTTCCTTTTGAAAGAAAAGCGGATTAGAAATAAGGATTCACAACACTGCATCGCAGTACCTTGTGGCTTACTCAAAGGTAAATTATAATTGGTTACCAGGGGTCAAAAAATAATATATTAATAAATTTCTTACGGAAAAATTAATAATAATTGCTTATTTGTAATCCATTATTATTTACCTTACCTTTTGGGACATCCCATATAAAAAAGTTAGAATTTAATATAAAGGGTAATACGTAAAAACCTTGGAGTTTAGATTACTAGACTCATTACTTGGTAAGGTTTGTTTTTGCTGGGATGGTTTAAATGGGAGCGATATAGATGAAGGGTTGGAACGAAATGAAATTGAACGAAATGTATTATCACATAAATTGGTGAAACAATTCGCCCTGTTGCTGTTTTATAATCCCTTGAGATCCCCCACACTTAAAAAAGTTTGTAAGTTAAAATAACTGAAAATATCATTTAAAAGAAATGATATTTCATTTAAAAACCGGTCTACTCAATTTTCATTTAAATTAAATGTCATTTGTTATTTATTTTTAAATGTTGATTAATCAACTGACACATCCGTAAGAAACAAATGATATAATCAGTTAAAATAAATGTCAAAATTTTACCTACCAATCCTTAAAAAATAATTTTTATTTTCATTTATTTGAAATTATTTCCGTTTTTGTATTTTTTGTTTTTTTTTTTATATACTCGTACAATACAAAATGTATGTATGCATATGAAGCTATAAACACTTTTTGTGTGAATGCATTTGTATATGTATGTATGTTTATGAAGTTCTTGTAATTTGTATTGAAAAATTTTGTATATATACAACCAATTTAAATAAAAAAACAAATTGAAATTTTTTGAATATTTTTTTTGAAACAGACAGCAAACAAAATTTAAATTTGTAATAACTGTTACGGACACAAATAAACCACAAGTTTCCGTTTTGTGGGTAAATTTTTATTAAATTTTAAACAAATGAAAAAAATAAATGAAACTGAAAAAAATCGGTAAATGATAGTAAATTATTTCGAATAAATGTATAAAAAAGTAAATATAGATATTTCTTTGAAAAATAAATGTATCTTCCTTTATTTTTAAATGGAACGGAAAACTTTTTTATTAAACTACAAACAGTTAACTACATAATATTCTGAGTGCAGGACTTCCTCTTTTGAGAGATAGTCTGTGGCTGAAATGGGTGAAAAAATAATACAAATAATATAATATTTTGTTAATCGTTTCATTTTATTTCTTTGCAATACACAGTGTTTTAATTACAGTCGTTCCTCATTTCATTTCGTTCCCATGCAATATATTCGAATTTTAGTCGATAGTCGCACCAGTTCATCAATTTCATGATATCCATTAAAAAATATGTATTAAAACTTTCCTAACCAAACCCGTTGTTAGTTTACATTTAATTATAATTTTTACATTAAATTATTATTTTACAACGCCACTCTATTTTTGACAAAGGTTGGCCAATGGCACGTGGGTTTTTCGAGCCAAGATAAAACTATTGTAGAATCAGTCCACAGATAAATCTTCCTCTTGTCTAGATTTAATTGACTACATGTTTGCCATCAAGGCCGCTCCACAGAGTCGTGCTGACATCTGAAAATTTTAAGAAGTCTACATCATGCAACAAGAACTCGGGTGAGTTCATTACGTCTCTTTAAAGCGTCTTCTAGCACATGCGAGCCAGCTTGTACGTCATCAACATACATTTGGGTTCTCAATATTTCATATGCTGCAGAATCTTGGGGTTCACAGTCGTTTGCCAATTGAATAAGGGTTCAAATCGCTAGATACGGTGCTCAGTTCACTCCGAAAGTGACCGTATTAAGTTCATAATCCTTCACATCGACTTCGGGATTTTAAACTAACGCCGGGGTTGAAGCATTAAATACTACTCTGAATTTAGTAGTGATACTTTCGGGTTTAAATACGGCTCTAATATGTCCCATTTAAAAATACTCGTTAATCACACTATCATAGAGTGATTTCAATTCAGGGTTCTTCAAAAATCGAGTTTCATTTCGCATGAATTGGGACAGAGCACTGGTACGAGAATTTCCTTAAGACAACTCATTAAGAAATTCCCTGCGAGAAGGGAGTGACACTACATAGCGGCCAACGGGGTTTCGATATGTTGTAGACTGGTAAAGTTCATCACAGAATTCCTCAGCTTCAGACAGTAGTGTCGCTTGAGGGATTTCCTCGAGTTCCCAAAAACGAGAGAGTTGAGCGCTTAAATTAACCTGGCTGCAGAAAGATGCAACCGAATGTAAGGGCTCTGATTGTAAAACTTCACCAGTCACTATCCAGCCGGAACACAGTTCTTTGGGCGATCAGGTTGCATTCTGGATGAATTTTCACAACCGTAATTTTTTTCTAATATATTTTATTCATTAGCATTAAAATTCGCAAATATGATTTTATAATGAAAATTCAAATAAATTTCAGTACCAGTATTAAATGGATATAAGAAAATATTTCATTAGAAATAATGAAAACAAAAGTATTAAACTTTTTCCATTACAATTACGTTTATGTGTAATGAAAATAGGTATTATCATTACAAAAAAATTAATTACTGCCATCTCTGATATTTATTCACACACACACACACATACTGGAATGCGTTAACATGCAATTAAGAAGGAGTTATCATTGATATGCACCTTATGTATAATGTGGTTTTTGAGTATTTTTGTATGGTGATGAAGATGCTTTTTTTTTTTGTAATATGAGGACATCGTTTAAAAATCAGTGTTAATAAAAAAAACTATATATTTATTTTTCAGTTTTAAAATATAAAATTTTTGTAGTATAAAAAGGCCGAGTTGCAATTCTAAAAGTCAGTCAAGTGAAACCATCTTGTATTAACAACACCACAAAGGATCAGTAAACAAAAATGAAATTTCAAGTTATTTTAATTTCTTGTTTGGCAGCGGTTGTTTTAGCTGCTCCCCAACAGGATGAAAGTCAAGCAAAAACTATACGTTCGGATGGCAATAATAATGAACTTGATAAATACAATTTTCTGTAAGTTATATTATAAAGAATTTATTGTTTCCGTATAAATAAGGGATTCTTTTTTTATTTATTTATTTAAAAATTCTTTAGTTATGAAACGAGCAATGGTATTTTCCGCTCTGAAGATGGTCAATTGAAAACCATTGAAGATAATTCTGCTTTTGTGGTTCAAGGTAACTCGGCCTGGACAGCTCCCGATGGTCAAAAATTTGAAACTTCCTTCACAGCTGATGAATCGGGTTATCATCCGTCTTTCAAACTAGTCGCCTGAGTTGGTTTGACTTTAATTACAACTTGACACCTTTTGTAAACAACAGCAATTCTTCAATAGTGAATAATTGTGTTCATTTTGAAGCGAATTATTTTGTATTATTTTTTTTTATTAAATATTTTTTGTTTAAGATTATATAAATTGAATTGTTTTAATTGTTTAATTGGTGAATATGAAATTTTAATTTCACTATTAATCATTATTGCTTTTATATTGTGATTGTGACCAATCGCCTGAGTTTATGTAGTTTATAACATTTTGGGTAAAAAATTGAAATTTCAACTTTCGTATAAATGCATGTTTGTTATCAGTAGCCCAAAATGATTCCGAATCAAAGAATTTGCAACAAAATTATATTGATATTTTTGCATATTTGTGTCCATTTGAGGGAACAAATCGAGAATTTGGCATGTATACTAAAATTTCAACACATAATATTTGATTGTGTTAATTCTCATAGATTTAATAACACATTTTGTTATTTACTTTTTAAACAATAAATTCTTTATGATAATAATGAATTTATTGTACATCGAATTTTTAATATTATAAATATTGTTATGTAACTAGTTTTCGTTATATAATTTTATTTATTGTTTAACTATTCTTAGAAACTATAAAATTCAAATAACTATAAAACTAATTTAACTTAAAACTAGTTTCTATTTCGTGTTTAGAATAGACGCATTTAAATAGCTTTTTTATTTTTAATTATTTAAATTTGATAATACACTTTTATTTATTGTGTTTCTTTTTTATTTTCGTCTATTTTACATAAAATAGTAATAAAAGTTTGCAATTAAATAAACATTTTAATAATGTTATGTAGATTTTATGACTATGACACAAGTTGTGCTAGAACAAATGGAGGTCTTTGCACTTTTTTTGTATCAACAAAAATGTTACGACATCGAAGCACATATAAATTTCACTTTCATCAAAATACAGATTTTTCGCCATTTTAAGCATTTAGTATAGCATGACAGCAATTTCGCAAGCACATTATAAAAAGAAATAATTTTAAGCAGCAAAAGATCATTTTATAAATAGATCATAATCTTGACCCTCCTTAAAAAAATCTCTGAATTAGTTTCAGAAAACGTAACTGGGAGTGCTCTCTTTCTTAAGATAATGCATTAACCCTTTCACTGTCTTTGTATACAAAAATGTACAAATCTTAAAAAAAATATTTAAAATATACAGTTACAATAATTATTTCTTAAAAACCACGAAAGAATTTAAAATCATTTAAAAAACAAAAATAGTTTGTTTATAAAATATTTTATTTTGTCATTTAGTATTAATTGTTGAAACAATTTGACTGACAAAATCGGTAAAACAAACGATTTTTCAATTAACTTAACACTTAATATACTACGAGAAATTTTAACTGAATATTTTAACTACCCGGCATTGTCATTGACATATATGAATTCATAAAGGTTTAATGTGGATGCTCATAAACAAAATATTATCAGCTAAAATTTTTAAAAACTGTTTTTTCGAATTTCTACGAAAAAAAAACCGTTTCTTGAACAAAAGTCAAATCTGAAATGTTTCAAAATTTGTATGTGTTTGGTTGCGCTGTAAACAATTAAAATGTCGGCCCCATTTATGATTATGAAGCAAAATCTAGGATCAAATTTATCAATTTTTTTTACGTACTTTTTAAAATGTCTATTGGAGATTTTTGCCTCTCCTGTAAAAAAAAATAAAAATGTTAGTTACATCCTTTTGCATTTAAGGTGACTATATATGGATCAGGGATGCGAAAGTTGGTACAATTGTACCATTTTTGGTACGATTTGGGTCTTAAAAGTACGATGATACTCCCATGGTTTATTTGGTACAATTTCCAAATTTTCCCAGTTTATGCTTATAATTTCTTTTGTCACATCTTTCTGAATATCTTTTACATTAGAGCCAATTTAGACGGCGACTTTCTTGCATATAATTATTGCCTGCAATTTTTTTATTGTTATCGAACGGGATGGAGAAGCAAGCGGGGTAACAAAAAAGGCACAGTTTTCGTTTCTCGTGCATGTTTCTGTTATCTCTCTTTCACACTCATATGTACTCTTATTTTGTTGCTTAATTCACATTCAGTTTTCGTGCAATTAAAGTCACCGTATAAATAGACATAACTTTAGAAGCAACTTTGAAAAGGGAATTAAGAAAATTGCATGCAATCAATTGAAAATTGCATGCAATCAATTGCATGCAATCAATTGCAGCGTATAAATTATCAACAGTTTCCAGTCTAGTCCAAACGAAAGATTTGTTACATTCATCGAATTCCTGTTGCTATAATTTTAAAATAACAAATAGTTTGTTACCTACTTAAAAATTATATTGATCTCATGAATTTTTGTACCTTATTATACATATTTTTATTATATACTTTTAATGTACAACTGAATTTTCTGTACAGTTTTTTTGTTGTGTTTATTAAAAATAAAAATATTAAAAAAAATTCAATAGTTGGTGTTTTTTTATACTAAAAAAAGTGCCTGTTTTAAGCATGTACGAATAGACTTAAAACATGAAAGGATCCATACATGTCGGTTTTTAGCTGGGTTATACTACATGGATTTTAAGTACTATTTCATTTGTTGAATGACTGTTGCAAAAAGTTAAAAAAATACATTTCTTTGTAATTTTAAAATTCATTCAATTAAAAACAACAAAATAAACCAGTAATTATTTTTTTTTTTTTAAATAACCTTCAATCGGTTACTGCAAAAATTGTGTGAGTGTTTTAATGCAAAAAAAAAAAAAATCTGTTTAAACATGTTTATGCCATGAACAAAAATACAATAAACAAAATTCATAAATTGTTCATCAGATCAATGAGTCGCAACTTCTGTTGACGAAGTTTAAATTTTTGTTAATCTGCAAATAACAAAAAACGAAAAAAGTGGATTATGCCTCATAACAAGGACTAAGAAGCTAATAAAATCGAAAAATATGCATTAAAAATTTTAAAAAAACTTGCATTTATAGGCGATTTTTCAACAGCTTTAAAACTTCAATACATTTTGCCTTAAAAAGTGGTTTAATAATTACAGTTTATCATCATCAGGCAATTAGTGTTTGTACTTTTTTGTCAGTGTGATAGGAAATATTAAAAAAAAATATTCATTTATTTTCAAAATGATTTTTTTTTTAAATATATAAATTGTGCCAAAAAAAAAACTCAGATCTTAATTTAACATTTCCCCTAGGTGGGGCATTGTGTTATTTCAATGTAATTTCATTTGTAACAAAAATAATTTTTATAGAAATAATGCAACGCATCACGTAGGTGAAATACAAAATAAGAACCTCAGTTTAAAAAAAAAATTAAATATTGAAAAATATATTTACCCAGAAAAATGTTCTATTCCAAAGAATCAACTTCTTTTACCCCTTGCCGGTTCTACCATCAATGATTTTTGTTAGGAAGTATTCCAAAAGCAACCGCTTCTATAGTTTCACCAAAATCAGCTCTGTAACTAGTTCTACAACCGGTTCTCCATAAGTTTTACCTTACATTTAAGTTCTGTAAAACGGATAACGGAACTATTTTCATGGAATCGGTTATCTTGGAACAAATAAACAAAATTCTTGCATAAAAATTTTAATTTTTAGAAAAATATGCAAATATATGCATTTATAGCAAAATATACAACAAAAAATTCCAACATATGTATTTATAGCAAAATATGAAAAATATGTAAATTGGTTGAATCGCAAATATATTTTGTTAGCGGTATTCTCCAGTTAATGCTAACAAAACAAACATGTAAATATTTACATGAACTTCCTACAATAAAAAAAAATATCCCAAAATTACTAGTTATTAGCTAGAGTAGGGCAGTGGGTATGAATTTACATTACAATCAATAAATTATATGTAATTAAATTATTCAGAACTACTTTTTGATAAAAATGTGTGTGTGTCTTAAAAAAACTACAAGTTGTTCAACTGCTTAAATAAAAAGAAGATTTTAGAAAAAAAAAATATAGTAAGTTTGAAAAAAAAAATAAATAAAAATCTTAAGCAAACAAGATATAATACAACAAATTAAAGTTAATATAAAACAACACCAATAACAAATATGTACCTACACATAATCAGAGCTTTAAAGAATTAATTCTTTTGTAACTGAATTCACAACGAATTCGAATTGAATCTTTATTCATTCAATTGAACACGTTGAACTCTAATTATGATTTAAAATGTAACAGTTTTTTTTTATCAAACCAAATGAATTAATTCATTGGCGAACTCGTTCAATTTTTACAAATCGAACATAAGTTAAGTAAGGAATCCGTTTAATTTATTAGCCATTCAGTATTAAGGGAATATTTCATGCAACCGATCAGTGACTAAAAAAAAATTCTGTTCAATAATTTACAAATGACTTGCAGTGACATTTTCCCGTTCAAATAAATGGCATACAATTAACTAAAATCTTTTCTATACATATTAGCTGATAAGTTTACGTCTGACCAGTCCAGGATTAAAACTGCTAATTGTGTTATCTGAACAGTATGGATTTATTTTAAATCATTGAACGAAGTTTAAATTACTGAACGGAGTTGATACATTTGAATTGATAAAAAGAAACATTACAATTGAATTTTTTCTTTTAAAAAGTAATTTAACGGCACCAAATGCGAATTAAATCCAATCAATTATTGATTATTTTAGATTAAATTTCAATTCAAAAATGAAATCAATGAATTAAACCCATAAAACTCTGCATATAATATTTTATAAAAATAAAAAACACAGACATACAAAAATTTAAAAAAGCAAAATTCAAAATTTGAAGGTCATTTAATCAAGAAAGATTAACAGCAGCATCATATCACATCACAAACAGTTTCATGTCGTATGAATACTGAATATGCGCTAACAACTGGTCATTTATTGATTCGATGCCATTACGCTGTTTTGAATTTTTTAGTCGTTAATTAATTTAAGAGAAAAAAAAAACAAAATACAAAATACAAAAATAAGAACAAAACAAAAAACATTTTATAGTTATTCACTAAATTTGGTAGATCAACCACACATATATTTTTAAGTCATAATTTATTGATTAGAAAATTCCCGCATACAAATTATTTGTTTTTTTTTTTTAATAAAATTACAATATTTTATGTATGAGATGATGCTATTTGTATCGTAGTAGCTACATTAACTGCTCTACTACAGATCAACGCCTAAATATATATGATTTTATGGTTATTGTTTTCAAAAAGATTGTTGACGATATAATTTTTACAAATAAGCAAGTGAGATAATTTCGAAAAATTAGAAGGAATAATGTACATATTTGGCATGCAAACGAACAACAAAACTATGCTGAACAGTAATATATTTCCAAGCTCAAAATGTTGGTATATATTTATGTAGGGTGTTTTAGAGGTGTAGAACTTTTATTTCAAATCAAAAACCTTTTTTCAATTAATCATTTAAATACTTAAATTTCATAATTAATATCCTTTCTCTTGTGTAGATAAATTTATTTAAAAAAGTAGTAAAAATGTTTTTTATACTGAAATGACATAATTTTTCCTACGTAATAAACTGTCAAATGGCAGTAATTTTTTATGTTCGATCGTCAGGGTTAAGATTATTTTATCATGATTGATTGTCACAATTTATTTTGCCAAATTTTTTCCTTCTGAATGTGCTTTAAATGAGGTGGTTGTGGTAAACATGTGTCCAAAATTAATTTTAATTACTAAATTGCAAATAATAAGCTATCAAATAAAAAGTTAACAACAAATCATTTCTCAAGTCTTTATGTGTTTAATTTTCAATAAAAGATCAACGCCTTTTAGAACCCCTTTTTATTACTTAATACAGTTGTATTATATACCTCTTTCAATACATACATATGAAAATATTCAATTACATATGGATCTCAATGTGATTACCAGAGCAGCAAATTTCGTGTACTAAAACATCTACAATATCTGCTTAAAATATGCAAAATATTCGCTAAAAGAAATACCTTTAAAAGAAAAAAAACACAAAAAATTGCTAGAACTAAAAATATGCACTAAAAATAAAAATATGCACTTACTTGCCAGGACTCCAAATTTTATTCAAATGTATGTTTGTAGTCCAAAGCGCAAAAATGATTTTGATCAAATAGTATGGCATCGATTTATTGTTGCATATTTTTGAAAATTTTGTTATAAATGCATATTTTTGCATATTTGGCTTTTAAGCGAAAATTTTATTTTAATGATTTTTAAATGCATATAACGTTGTAAGCGACAAAATTAAAATTGTTGAGAAATCGAAAAAAAACGTTTTAGATCTTGTAGGTGTATCCCACTGACTGACTTCTTTAGGTTACATTTTGATAACGAAATCCTGCATAATTTTGCCTAATCTAGAAAAAACAGGTTTTGTGAAAATTGTCGCTTAAAACGTTATTCGCGGTTCCGCTTCAATTAGTAAACCTTGATATAGCGCATGCTTAAAAAGAAATGCATCCTGTTCCAATATGCTTTTTAAATTGGATTTAATTTTTAAATAAATATGATTTTTAAAAATAGGCGCAAATTTTAATAATTTCGTTTCTTTTTTATGTTAATAGTCCTTCGAATTCATTTAAATGCATATTTCAGTGCATATTTTTCAATTTCTAGTGCATGAAAGTTGCTGCCCTGGCAATTACATATTTAATTTATTGGATATAATTTTATTGCATTAAAAATATTTTGATACATTTATATTCGTAAAAATTTAGGATAAAATTATATCAGACTATATCTTTTGTCAATAAATTAAAAATACACTCAAAAAGTAAAAATATTATAAAAGTCTTTTATGCTTAAAATGTTGAACTATGAAAGCTTCGAGTATGTTAAATGCAGAACATTTATCACAGGATGGTGATATTTAAAAACATTAGAGTGTCCCGATAAAAGAAAACTAAAGTAATAAATCTTAAAAAATATTTTTAATTATTGCACAAAATTGATTTAAAAATTTACTTAATTATGTGGCCGTTACAAAAAAAATATTAAAAATTTGTATTTTATTAATATAAGTTGAATTTTTGAAAAAGAGTTTACTTAAAATGGCTAAACAAAACTTTTAGTCTTAAAAATGGCAATGCTGGACTTAATTCACTCCATCAAAATATTTTTAAATGCATTTCTTATAACACTCTTGACATTATGAAATTTTTGATAAAAAAATTATTAACTTCTTTTTGCCCAAACACACGAATATCGAAATTTTAAGTCGCTGGCATGGAACTACAAAAATCTGTTGCTTATTTTCTTATATATTAAGCTAATTAGTATGGATCTTTTGAGTGATATTATTTCAATCAACTTAAAAAAATTTAAAATTTTTCTATTATTTTTTGTAAAATAGAAGAAAAATAAAAAGTACCAAAAACGTACCTTTTTGTAGAAAGTACTAAAGTCCGGTTCACCGGGTAGACCGGTCTAGCCGGTCTATCATTCTTTAGTTTTATGACCGTAGCCTCTACGTCTATTCAATGTTAAATTCATCGATGAAATCATTAAAATAGAAGATTGCTTCTATGGCTGCACTATTTTTGCTAGTTCCGAAGCCCGAGTTGGAGTTGATCTACTTTAAAATATAAGTAAAAACTAATAATTAAAAAGAGCGCCCCGGTAGGCTAGTTAGTAGCGTGCTAGCTTATCAGTGTGGGGGTCGTGGGTTCAATTCCTATCAGAGGCCCTGGTCTGTTTTCGCTACAACGAGCGATAGCCTTTGTTGCTAGTGCTCTGTTTGGGCATTAGGATATAATTTGTAATTATGTATATCACTAATATAAATAAAATAAATAATTTAAAAATTAAAAAAAAACAATTTAGTGGACAGTCTTAAATTTAAAATGGTTTACAGCATTAAACAATAATGTAAGTTAAACGCAACTTTTGACAAAATACAAGTGTTACCACTACTTAATATACCTAAAGTATTAATATACACTCAAAGAAAAAGCTTCATCATATCTTTGCAAATCTTTACAAATATTATTAAAACTTCATAGGTTTCCCCCAATAAAACCTTTTCCCAAATATATTACTGAAACGATATTATATATCAATATTTTACTTGGATCTCATACAATTTATTTATCAAAGTATGTTAGTACCAGTGGCACTAACATACTTAGTTTTCGAGATATGAAAATTTTCTAATGATGAAAAAGTTATGAAACATGTTGTATAAAATTTAATAAAAATATTTACTAAAAGCATAAATACAACAATTCTTCATAGATCCAATAGAACTATATTATAAATATGATGAAGATTTTTCCCTGAGTGTAGCTTAATAAGCAGTAGTACTAGTTCATCAAGAAGGAAGAAGACCTTAAGGTACAATATTGAAAAGAAAAAATAGACAAAATAATCAACATCTACACAGCTAACGATGATAAAAATTAACATATCTATAAGATTTTTAATTCATGTTTTATTACCTTTTTTGTTAGTCATTTGTTTGGAACATTTGTTAGTGGTTTTTTGCACGCATCTTCTTTGGTTACTTCTGGTTTCAATCGTTGTTATTGCTGGTTTCTTTTCTATTATCGTTCGTATCGTTCGCTTTGGTTTACTTCTGTGAATTCTTTACATTTTTATCTAAGTAATCATCTGTAGCCGAAACTAATGCGAATAGTTTTATTTTGGCTTTGCTATAAATTGTAACAAGAGACCATCGAAGGTATCATTCAATCTTAGTAACTCTTCAAGTGAGCCACGCACTAGAAAAATCTAACAAAAAAACCAAATCAAAATGAAATTCATCATTGTTTTCGCTGCTCTCTTCGCCGTTGCCTTGGCTGCTCCCGCTGATGTTGAAATCGTAAGATCCGAATCTGATGTAGGACCTGAATCCTTCAACTATGCGTAAGTACCTGAATTTATGATAATAAAGTCAAACACAAAAATTAATTTTGTAATATTTATTTATTGCGTATAGTTTCGAAACCAGCGATGGTACCTCAGCCCAAGCTGCCGGTCAATTGAAAAACATTGGTAGTGAACAAGAAGCCATCTCTGTCCAAGGTTCTTACAGATTCGTTGCTGATGATGGTCAAACCTATGAAGTCACCTATATTGCTGATGAAAACGGTTTCCAACCCCAAGGTGCTCATTTACCCGTTGCCCCAGAAGCTTAAGTTGTCTTAACTGTTATTTCTAATACTTAAATAATACTCAATTTCCTAAATATATATTCCTCCTGTTAAAGTATGCAATTCTCAATGTCCCTTACAAATCCTTCCTTATCCTAGTCCCGTTTGTTAAACGTTATCCATCATCCACTAACGTTATTTGTTAGTGGTGGTTTACAAACACAAAAAAAAATTGTTATAAACATAGGTTAAGTGAATTAAATGAAAATATAAAAAAAACATGTTTACAAAAAAACTTTACTTTAATTTTTCCCACAAAACTTACTAGCAAAATCGACAGGTGAATACTATTCCTTACTTTTTGTTTTATAATAAATATAGGATTTATTCTCCTCAAATAACATAACAAAAGTCCTAGAGACACATATATCATTAATAAAAGCTACTACTAAATCGTAATAACAGCTAAATTTATAATAACAGCTATTAGAATTCCTTAATTCTACTTAATCCTCTACCGCATACAACGCCAAATATGGGTTTCAACTATTATTGCATTGTATTTTTATAAAAATGGGGCTTAATCCTGACCCTATGCTCCTTGTAGAGAATAATGTTGCTCATTTTCTTTGCTTTGTTTTCTTTTCCTTTATATACTTTTTGCAAAAAATGCAACGTGTTCTTGAGTTACAACGAAAAAAAGAAATTTTTTACACTGAATACATTTTTTTTTTCAAATAAATGCATTTTATTTTCTTCCAAAATGTCCATTGAATTTTTAAATTTTTGTTTAATGTGTATTAAATTGTCCAAAATAAACATATATTAACGTTGTTTGATTTTTTTTTTTTTCTTTATTTAAATCTTGTTCAGGGTTAAAGCTCTAATGGAATTTATAAAAAAAAAATAGCGTTAGAAATTTAAATTCAAGGGCATAAAAACCGCTGGTTTTTATAAACTTCAAAAGCCACTAAATTTTTAACATAATATTTTTTTTTATAAAACTTTGTTTTGTCATTTTAATTTAATATTCTTAATTAATCTTGACCTCAAGCCAGAAATATTTATGTATTATTAAAAATAGTCTTCCGTCGTATTAAGTTGATTTTTATTAAATTGTTGTGTCACTGCATCTGAAGTCTTTAAATGTTTGCAAAACATCTTTTTGTTTTTATTTTAAAAATATTTTTAACGGCAAATAATTATAATTTTAGTCACAGCAGCCCAACTGTTCAATACTGTTTTAGTATAATTAATCTTAGAAGTTATGAAAATTCCCGTTTTTTTTAAATTGCGAATTTAAAACAAACTGATATATAGGATAAATATAGTTTATTGAGATCATTTCTTAATATGTGCTTTGTTTTCGTTAACAAAAGAAAATACATGTGAAAGATGGAAATTTGTGTTTATGAATCACCCCCCTAAGTTGTCTAGCTAAATAACACAATTGCTTGAATAAACATTTGTTATTTAGCATAAACTAAATAAAAATATAAAAACAGATTTTCATTGGTTTATATAAAATTTTTCATTTGAAAATATTTTGCAAAAAATTATTCAAAAATTATTATTCAGCAAAAATATTTATAGACTTATAGTAGACTTTTTGACTTTTTTTTAACTTTTATGAAATTCAACATTATTTTTTTTATAAAATCCTTAACTTTTATTTTAAATAACAGAAAATTTTAATATTTTCTAATGGATTTTTTAAATTTCCAGTAATATTTCTGTCTGTAAGGTATTAATACAAATTATCGAGTTTCCTTCTTAAGTCTTTTGTTTTTTATCTGTGTTGTTTGTTTGTGGCTGGCTATCATATTTTTAAAATTTAAATTTTGCCTAATAACCGCCTTCTTTAGCTGCGTTTAATTTGTATTTTATTTTTAGAATATAACACATTTATTATTTAAAACAATTTACAGTAAAACTAATTTAAAACGACTTTGGATTAAACGAATTTTCGGTTAACACAAAATAATTTGAAAATCACAACAATTTTCTTATTAAGAACATCTGCTTATACAAACTCGCTTAAGACGAACCCTCAATTAATATTAACAATTTCTGACTGTCTAAAAAAGGCCATATAATTTTCTATTCTTAATACAAATTTTCCAAAAATTTTTAATTTATTTTATGTATGTATATATATTTTGTATTTTGACAAATTTTAAAATGAATAATATAAATTTTTCCCCTTAAACAGTTTATTTAATAATTCCAATGTACAATTTTTGAAATTGTTTTTAAAAATTTTAAATATTTTATAGAAATTTCAAATTTGTTGAACAAAATGTTCCCCGCTTATTATGAACATCGCTCCTCCGAGGTTATCTTAACCGGGTTTAACTGTAGGTATATTTAAACTTAATGGCTGGTTTTTTGATTTTTAATAAGAAATATTTATATGTTATAAATTCAAGCATATTTTAAGGCTTTAGTGTATTAATGAACTTATTTGGAAAGTCTCCATTTCTCTACATTTTATCGTTATACTACTTGATTCTTAAAGTACAACGTTTTTAATGGCTTGTTGCTCAAACTCTAAGTCAGGGAGCCGTGTCGTGGCATTATATTATTTTTATTAGGTCTCCCAACATACGTAGCATAGCATACATATGTTTTTAAATACGAAAATAAATACTTATTTTGTTAGCTTAATATAATTTTCATCGCCTCTTCTTTTTCTACGCTCCTTTATATATTTTTTTAATTTGTTCCCCCTTTTAATGTTTTCGACTAAAATCAGATGTCGCGTAAAATATAAATTCTATTATCAACAGAATTAGCAGGTTGAATCGTCACATAATATTTACTTTCAAGAAATTTCGGTTTTAATGCTTAATCACGGGCGCACAGTGGTTTCAAACCAAAAAAAAAATTGTAAAAAATATAAGAATATAAAAAACCTTTCTTGGCTTTTACTTCGTTAATTATAGGTCGATTTGATTGATTTCAGACTTTTAACATAAAGGAGATAAAAGAATATATAGTTATATTCCAGGCAAAAGTCTGTAATGGCAACTGAAAATTTTGCTGTTATTACGGGAAATTTTGCTAATTTCAGCCTAGCGGTATTTTTTGCTAATCTTAGCAACACATGTCTTCTGACGTGTAGTAGAATGAAATTGGTATAAAAAATAAGTAGCGGCTACTTAATTTTAGTAAACTTTTTTAAAAGGGAAATTTAAAATTGGCATGCTAAAATTAGTAAAAAAAAAATATAAATATATAAATCTTAATAACTAATTTATTATAATTATAATTATAATTATATAAATATTATTAATAATAGTTCAACCAAATTAGTATAAAAAATTAATAAGCGCTACTAAATTTTAGTAAATTGCTGTAAACTCAATGAATTGTAAAATAAAGTAATTTTTAAAAAATATGTTATTAAAATACTTAAATTAACTTAATTATTTTAAGATATACTTGTTACACTTTAAAGCTGCTAATTTATTTTGAAATTGCCTTAGGAATTCGAATCAATTTTATATTTTTTTATCGAGCAACATTTTTTTATTTTATTTATTTTTTTCAAAAAATATTTTAGACAAATTAAAAAAAAAAACTTCAAAGGCTTAAAAATATTAAAAACATACACGAATTTATTAATTTGTTTTAATTTGCTATTTTTTGTTTTGAAAAATATTTTTAGTATTTTTTTTTTGGATTTTAAGAACAAATTTTAATTGTTTTAAGGGCTGGTTTTTAAAACAAAAAAAAGGTTTTTATTCATATTTTAAGTGGATGCCCTACTTTTGGACATGACTAGGATGTGAAAAGTATTTTCACTTCTGATCCCTTTTTTCAACCTATGTAGCATTTTAAGGCAATTTAAGTTTGCAAGTATAAGTTTTATTTATTAGAAATAAAATTTCCTATCCACTATCCACTATTTTAAAATTAGTAAATTTTTTGCAAATTTTAGCAAATCGGTTTTCATAATTTGTAAAATGATTTCTGAAGTCAACAGCAAAAATTTTTAAATATTCTGTAAAAATTCTGTAATCTAAATAGCAAAAAAGTTTACTAAATAATAATTTTTTTACTGAAAACCGTTTACAAATTTTTCTATTAGATCTTTTTCCTGAGTGTACCTTATCGCATCGATAAAGTTTTCGCAAAAAACATGTAAAACGCAACCTTCTTTAGCTTTCTATAGGGTTAGTAATAGGCAATTAGATATATATCAATCTAAAGAAGATAATATAACGCTGTTACTTTTCGTTTTTTTTTTTTTTTTTTTTTTTTTTGATAAATAAGGAATTTTACAAAATTTGTCCACAGCTTTAAAAGTTAAAAGCTCTAAAATAGATCCAGTAATAATGCAATCAAATTATTCATCTATTAAGTCACCCTGTATAAAGTAGGGTGACCATGAATCTCTCGATGCGATAACTTCGCGCATCAGATATAAAAAAGGAATTGTAAATATTTTTTTATTTAAATAAAATTTTTGCAGGGAAACATCTCTTAAATTTATTATATTTTACTTATTTTTTTTTTTTGTACACAAATTATAGTACTTAAGAAAACAAATATTTTGATATTGCCTATATTTTTGCCCCACGGTTGCCAAATATTTCAAAAATTAGATGAAAAAAGCTCTTCGGGAAAACCCGAATGAAATTAATTTTGGACATCCCTAGATTAAATTTTTTATAATGGTGCTATTAGAAAAAGTTGTGAATATGGTATTCCTTTTAAGTTTTTTATTATAAAATAATAAAACTTGCCTACGAACAACGTTGGGGTTAATAATTGCTTTGTTTGTGTTTATCTGCACATGTATGGATTGGTTAGGTTTAAAGCTTTGAATAAAAATATACAACCAACAAAATAATAATTATTGTATACTTTGAGGCTTTTTAAAATCAAATAAATATCGTAAAAATTTACAGTATATTTTCCAACACTGATTATAATTTTTAACGAAAAATTTATGAACTTTATAATTAATGTTTCTCTGAGTATAAAATGAGATTTTATTTGTTTTTTAATTTCACTTTTAAAGAGTAAAATTGCTTAAGACTCGCATTTCATATTTTGTAAATAAATGCCGATGACGTACATTGACAACTTTAGAAATAATTTTTAATTTTCTTAACAGAATATTGAAAATACCTTTCCTTAGCTCAAAAAAAAAAAAACAAAGTAAAAATAGCTTAAAAGCGTGAAAGTAGTCATTGCCATAAAAAACATGAATTTACAGTATTTATTAATTAACAACAAATAATATAAATGTTTAAAAACATTAATATGTTCTGTGCATATGAATACAATTGGCCAGCTAACTTCCTTTAGTACATAGTTACATACAAATAACTCAACACACTGTTCATCAATCATTATTCGAGACATCAGTTGTAATGAATTTTTTTTTGTTTAATTATAAACGATTACAAATCATCAAACATGATTTGAGAAAGTGATGATTATAATAGATTATCTATGAGATTAGTTAAATTAACTTTAAAACTAAATGCAAATTTATGACAATTTATAACAACCAGGAAATAAATCTTCTTCGTTAAAAAAAACTTGTTCTCTAACATGAAAATGTATTAAAACAAAGAAAATTCTTAAGGTGATCTTAACAAAATTATGTGGTAAAACATCTTTAGTATTTTAAAATTAGCAAGAAACTCATTTGTTATTAAAATTCATTTATTTATTGTTTGTTGATAAAACAACATGTAAAATAAATTTAAAAAAATCTCCTTTAGCTATCTGTTTATTATATGATAATAACATATATGTATTTATCTATGTTACATACATTCATAAATACAGGAATATTAAATAACATATATTTAATTATAAAATCAACTAATAATGAGAAAAAGATGATCAGCAATACAATATTTAACCCTTTTGAAGACGATCTAAAAAATTATGCTTGATTTACATGAAAATAACATCAAAAACACTATCAGTTGTGGCCACCGAATTTGTTGTCAATCGAATTCTGGCAATTACGACAATTGTATTTATAATAAATTATATTTTTAGTTGTGAAAGCCAATATTCAGTTGTCCTATTCAATTGTATATTCCATATAAATTTAACTAATATCCACGAAATTTTATTTTTAAGATTTTTCCAGTACACTCAAAAAATAAGCAAGTAGAAATATACTAGTTTTCAGAAATTTTTTGCTAGAATTGTGTTTTCAGCAAAAACTAATTTTTTACATAGTTTTTTGCTAACAAAATTGTTTTTTGCTAACAATCACAGCTTGTCTATATGTAGTACTGACAAAACATAACACTTAAAATACAAGTCATCAAAGAAATAAAAAATACAACCGTGGAAGATTGTTGTATCTAAATTTCATGCAAACATATACACAAAAAAGGACGCTAAGTGATTGTTTATTATTTAAATTATAGACAAAATAAAATATTAAAATTTTTATTTAAAAGTAAAATTTTTATAGAATTTAGAGAAAATAAAACAAATATGCAAATATAATTATTTTGATATATTTATAGATTTTCAATTAAATCATGTCGATTATGCGAAATTGTGGATATTTTTATATTATACAAAGTTTTATAAATTATTTTCGGACTCTCAAAAACAAATTAAATAAATTTTCAGCAAATAAATTAACTAAAATATAATTTTTCTACAATTTTTTTAAATTTTTTACAGTCTACTAATATTTATCAAAAAATTTTATTGGTTTTAGCAAGGATTTTTTTTATTTACAATCGACTAAGTGTTAGCACAACTTTTGCTGAATTAATTATTTTTTTTTTCTAAAAATCGGCTCGCTGATTTTCACCAACTCGATTTGGCTGACATTAGCAATTTTTCTGCAAGCACTAAAATTTTCCTGACAGCAAAATTTTTTGCTCACTTTGCTTACATAATTTTTGAGTGTACCGAACATGGGCATTCAGATTCATAGTTCGACCTCCACATCTTATTTTTATTTCCTTTTTATTTGTATTAAAAAAAATATATATATTTTTAAATGTTTGCCTTTTCTGAGATTTGAACCCAGAAATTCGGAACAAAAGCACTTATTATTTTTGATGGCTAATTCTGAATTTAAATAATTTGTTAGGAAATCAAACATAGTATAATTGATTTTTTTCTGTTCGAACTATTGACTATCAGTCAGTATCATACCTCCGCAGAAAAAAATAAGGTGATTTACGTTTGAGCAACGTGGGAAAATACTGCCTGACAGAAGCTCCATTTGGACATCGAACTTAGCAAAAAAATTATCTTTTAAATACCAAGTTCGTTAATCGTGTTATCGGAGCTGCGATTTTGCCCCTTTTTTCTTTTCGATGCTATTCGAATAATCCAGAAACAATCCATACCTTAAAGGCCAATATTGTCCCAGCCATTCGTGAGATAGAACCAAAAACCGGCAACAAAGTCTTGAAAAACTTGACTGAAAGGATGAGCAACTGCGAAGCCAGCCGCAGCAGCCACATGAATGAAATTGTGTTTCATAAATAATGGCAATATTATTTATATCAAATAAAGCCATAATATACCAAAAGTTATTAAGTTTGGTTTAGTTTAATTTTAAAAAGATACCTGTATTTATACCACAAAAAAATAAATAAAAATTTTATTAAAATATGCCAGTGCAGAACAAAATATAAAATTTAAACATGTTTTTCTCACAACCATGAATTCAAAATTGGCTGCAACTGTACATCCAAGATGGGTTAAACGATTCTGTATCGGCTTTTCATTTTGTAACCAACTAAAAACTCGTGAACCTTTATGGCTGAAATGCACTTTGTCGGGCGTTCCTCAAAAAAAAATATATGACCCCCTCTAGAATAAAGACAAAAAAAAATATTTTTTACACCTTCCATTTTTGGGGCCGCGACCTGTGAGGCCCCCAGGGCCCAAAAACTGGTACGCGTAGTAACATATAAGAAAAAATCGCGGGATTTTTTTTTTTAAATTTTTGCCTGAGACGCTTTTAAAAAATTTATATTTTTTGGGGTGGGGGCCAGTGAGTCGAAGTTATAAAAAATATTTTTTGAGATCCTGAAGAAATTTCCTTTTATTTGAGTACCCATACTACGCGTGCCAGTTGTTGGGCCCTGGGGGCCTCACAGGTCCCGGCCCAAAAATGGAAGAAAAAATTTCTTTTTTTTTCCAGAGGGGGTCATATTTTTTTCTTTTAGCAACGTCCGAAAAACGGTATTACACAAAAATGTTTCACTAATCGTCTTTGCGTGTATTATAAAGCGTATAATTGCTATTTGCATTATAATACTCATACGCTCCGTGTACTCTTTGTTTCATATTTAGTATGTATTTTATGCATATTCAATTGCATTCGGTTTGTAATATTTTGCCTTGCAACTTGATTTTAAGTTTAATTTTTTATGTGAAGGTTCGTCCCAAAGTAGTTTTCTTGCTAGTGCGCATATCAATTTAAATATTTTATAAACATAATTTGTATCTTTTATTTAATATTTTTCTTTTATTTTATAAACTAGTGTAATATTAATTTTTTGTTTGCAAATACTAAATTTTATTATTTTTTTTTTACTTTTTTTCCTATTCAGACTTGAGAGTTGTTTGTTAAAGTGTTAAGACAACTTCAAGTATGTCAATTTAGAAAATATGTCTGTTGAACATTTTTATCAGCAAAAAGATGAATGTTGTTTAATTTAATGAATAACTTTGAATAAAATCAATAATAATCAAAAGAACAACTATTTAAATAGCAACCACTGCTACATAACGTACTCATTAAAATATTCATACAAATCTTAAGAATTATTTTTGCAGGGATCCGGCTTTATATGTTTATTCTCTTTTAATCTACGTTGAGATCAGCCAGTCATTGTCCACTGATCCCATCCATGAATTTTGTTTTTTTAAAACAACAAAATATTGTCGCATCACATAACTACTCAGACAATCCAATAGACTAATTTTAAAAGTGTGAAATATATTTAGTGATATTTAAAAATTACATAAATCATGCGTCTACTAGTTAAACAGTCATTCATAGAACTTTTTTATGTACATATGTATGTGAATACAAATTTATTCAAAGTAATTCATTATTTACAATCATCTAATAGTTTCCTGATATATTTTGTATCAATAAGTTAATTTTATTTAAAATAAATTATTATTTTTTAATATATTTACTTATGTTACATACATATTTCTAAACAAATTGACAGAGATGACATTACACTGTCACAATTCAATTAATATTATCGTCATTACAATCAGTTTGATGATGTTGATAAAATTTAAAATGTTGTTTGTGAGTGCTGTTAATATGCGTGTAAATGTTTAAGTTAACAAGATTTTCTCAAATCTTGATAGCTTTCAATTCAAATAAACGCATGTTGGAAATAGTCATCGTAAATGATGATCGTTATTTTATTATATGCTAATGAAAAAAAAAAAATACAAAAATATTAAAACTTACTGAAAAAATTTAATTCTATTCAGATAATGACCCAATATATGCTAATATTTAATTTCTTCCTGCAAAAATAGTTTTAAGGAGATTCTCAGAGATCTACGTTGAAGATAAATATCAAATTTATTTAATTATAAAAATTTTCATAATTTTTCATATTAAAATAACTAATGCGTTATATAACTTCCCAGCAAAATAAGAGCTGAGGAAGAAGTAGTAAAATTTGAAGTTGTGAAAATTTAGGAATCATTAATGGTTTTAACATTGGCCTGTCATTGGGAGGAAGTACTTTGTTTCAGTGCTATGAAAAATCGATCATCAGATGGACTTTTTCATTAGTTTAGGGATGTTTTTAAATATAGGGACTACAAAATAAATATAAGGAGTGGCTTTGTTTTAAGTTTAAAAATGTGATTTTGAACACGACAAGAATTTTTATTCCGACTAGATAAAAATGGATATCACTGGTATGCAAAATATGTTTACAATAAGGCGTTAAATAACTGCAGGAATTAACAATTTATCGACCAACTAAATAATTGTTTTTTTTTAACTTAATTATAAGTTGTTATAAATATTTTTTTTTAAATTATTTTTTATTGAGTCTTTTGTTCAAAAAATTTACAATCAGTTATCAAATCTTACATCTAATATTCTCTTGGTTTGTTGCCAGTGCAATAAATCCAATTTTGGCGAGACTGGGTCTACAATGATAGTTTTAAACGAGGTCTAAGGTATCCAATTTCTTTAGACGCCTATGAGCTGAAAATGTCAGTAGCTTGGAAACATACATATTTATCGGAGTTATTCCTTATTTCTTTACGAACTGTAGGGATGCTGAGGTCGTCGTGGATGCTTTGGTTTCGAATAAACTAAGGAGCACCAGTGATGAATCGTAAAATCTTTGATTGTCTTCTTTGTAGCTTTTCAATGTTGGAGTCTGATGCTGTACCCCAGAGCTGTATGTCATATGTTCAAATTGCTTTAATTCAAGATTTATAGATTAGTTAGTTTGAGTTCTAAGTTAAGTGTTGACCGACCAACCAGTATAATTGAGCACATTTCAATTTTATTTGAACGGATTTAGAATCTATATGGTGTGCCCATGTTAGACGACGATCAAGGTGCATTCCAAGATATTAAAGATGGTTGTTCTAACAATGGTGTTATTAATTGTTAAACGGGGACAGTTATCTTTTCTGAGCGTAAAAGTGACGAAAACGCACTTTGTGGTATTTATTTTTATTTTCCAGTCTTCAAGCCACTTTTCAACAGTGTTAATGTGAGACTGTAAACGGTTGTTCGCAACATTGGGGTTTGTCTTTATACTCCAAAATGCTGTGTCATCCGCGAAAGTGGAAATATAAGAATAAGAATAAGAATATAAGAATATAAGTAATTTTTCTTTTAGTAGAGATGCAGTCTTTGGATTTCACTATAAACCACCTATCCGATAGATAACTTCTGAGAAGTTTATGATTGTTTGTTGGTAATAACGTGACTATCTTGTGTATGAGTCCTTTATGCCAGACTCTATCGAATGCTTGAGAGATGTCAATGAATAAAGCAGAACAGTACTGTTTGGCTTCGAACGCCTTTCGAATGAGAGTTACAATCCTGTGTACCTGTTTTATGGTGCTATGGCTTTTTCGGAAACCGAATTGGTGGATAGGAATGATTTAATAAATATAAAAACCAAAAAATGTATATGCTTTTCTATAGAATTTTTACAAACAATTTTATTCTAATGACTTCATAAGTAGGGGTTAATATCAACATTTTGGAAGTTGTTTAAAGTGACTTTTTACAAATCGAAAAATTTGCACTATTAACTTCTTTGGATGTTCTGAAAAACAGATTCGTAAAGAATAACATCCATTTTATATTGCTGGGTTTCATGTAAAACTATATCATTTTTTTTTCAGAAAATCCAAGATGGTTAATTAACATGTATTTTTAGCTAAATTTTTACTGTCATATACATTCTGTTGATTTTTATAACACACTTATAAATCAAATTAACATGTAAAACAACAACAAATTTTCACTGTTATAAGAATCAACTAAATGTCTATGCATATGGGGGTTAATATATAATGCTTTTCAGTATATGCTGATTTTTAAGGGGGGGTTGAAAAAATTAAATTTCTTTACCTTTTTTATTCGACAGTTCGAAGATTTTCGTAATTAGAAAAAAATCAAGATAAAAATCATTTACCCATCAAAAGAGAAAGTTTGGTATGCTTCTTAAGTGTTTCAAAAAATTCCAACAAAGTGCTTCTGTAAAAGTTCGTTTAAAGCCGAGAAATAACGAATATTGAAAAAAAAAACGTGTTCGATGAAATTCAATGAGGATTTTATGTGTAAATTTGACAGTTCGTGAGGTACACATGTTCATATAGTGTACAAATAATTTTATATTTTTCAGCAACGACAAAAGTGGTAAAAACTAATGGGCCGGTATATCGTCGTTTAAAATCTCTTTCAAGGAATGCAACGATTTTATGCAATTTATTTAATAGAAATGTTAAAATAATTTTAAAAAACGAAAAAGTACAAATATTTGGTATCATTTTTTATCTCCTAAACATTGGGGATTGCATATGGGTATATCCAAAATAGAAACTCAGCAAAAACATTCATTCCAAATAAGTGCTTTGGTCATTACTAGGGCTCGGAAGTTCATATAAATTCATGTTTGTTGTCGTTAGCTAGAGAACAACTATTAATACTTATTTCTTTAATTACTAATATGAGTATATGAGTAAGCTTTAATATTTACAAAATTGTAACAACTGCCAGCTGCTTTTTGTCATACAATTAACGACTTCTTTTGGTAACTACAAATTTTTTATATCATTGTAATGCAGCGGGTAAGCAGGTGTCAAATTTTGTATTTTTACATGCTGCAAATATGTACAACTATGCTATTTATAGAAATTAACTTATCGAATAAATATAATTTGTTAAGACATAGAATTATATGAAGTAGACCCTAATTCTACTGCTTATTGGGTTACAACCAAACTAGATGGACAACCGAACTACATGTTTCGGTTGCAGCCATCGACGATTTTTATTGTGGTGAACGAAATGCGTCTAATGAAATATAATTTCGGTTGGAGTATTATATTTCAAGTGACTATTGTATTGCGACAATCAAATAATTTGGTTGCCAAGAAATTCGGGTGTCGCAATTAAATATGTTTTCTATGTGTTGTCAACTCTTACTTTCATTTCAAAAAAGGCAAGCAATAATAAACAGATACATTTTAGTATCATCATAATATGCAAATTATACTTATAAGAGATAACGGCATATTATTTATATTGTTTTTAATCATAACAATCATTTTGTAGTGGAGCTCTCTTAAGACAAAATTCTTGAATGAATATTTTTACAAACAAATTACTCAGCCATATATGAAAATGCATCAGGGAAATCTTTTATTTTATTTTGTATGAAACACTCACCAATACTATTACAAATATGTACATACGTATATGCATATATAACATTCAAATAAGGTTTATTCTTCTGTATGTTTGAATGTTATCAATGTTCTGATGATTTGTTCTGAACACGTATAAAGTAAATATTAGTGTTAATGTGTTTGGATGACAGCAGACTTTATAGTGACAATGTGTATGCATTGAATTTGTATGATCTGTAGTATCTAATAATAAAATTTTTTGTTGTTTTTTTTATTGTTTTTAATATTTTTTTACGATTCTAATGTTTTATAATGTTTACCTAATATTATGAGCCCAGTCAATACTGAATAGAACGTCGTAAGGTGTGTTTCACAAGTGTCCAACTCAGGCAAAACCAACAACAACCGTTTAAAATAAATCGATAATCTAATGAAATTTGTAATAAAATAACAAAATATTGATTACAACATTATAGCCTGTAGCTAATTAATATAAAAAGTTATAGTTGGCAAACTTTTGAAAATTAAATATAAAGTGATTTTGTTCCAAAAAATAAACTTGGTAAAGAAAATCTTTTTTAAAAAATTTATTACCAAAATAAAATTAAAAAAATGCTGTGGTATTTCAAATATTTAATTAGTTCAGTAAGTGTACTAAATAGCAAATATTAATTTAAATAAAAATTTATATAAAATTTCATTCAAGTTCATTGTTGTGGCATTGTGTTTACAAAAATATTGTTTGGCTCAAACTACAACAGTACGTCCTTATAAATTTGGTTTTACAATAGAAGAACAACAGCATCGTTATGAAAAAAGAGGTGAGTAGATGCAAAATGGGTCTCGTATATTTATTATCGATGGTAAAAGTTGGAAAATTTTTAATAGGTGGTTTAATTTACAAGTATAACTTTTTGTTTAAAAATTATTTTTGTTTTAAATATTAATACAACGAGCGTATAAGGGAAAGAGATTTCAACAATCCCTTGATATGAAAATTCACTCTCTAAATATTTTATATGGTTGATGTGGTTAAGAGAAACAGTTTTTATATCATACACCGCTATGGGACGGGATATAAAAAAGTTTGTGCTATTGCCTGAACAAAAAAATATTGGTGCTCAAATCACTTTTTGAGTCGATTTAGCGATATTTATTGTAACGTTATAGTAATCAGAAATTTCACACGTTTATTTAATTTTCAGATATATGTATTTAATGTCTAAGAACTCTTCTATAAAAACAATTAGATTGCAAAATTTATAACAGGAACTTTTTAGCTGCGGTTGGATCTTTTAAGAATTAAATGTAATAATTTAAAAATACTGCAAAGTTAAAACATAATTTAATTTCATTGCATTTCCTCTTAAACTCTCAGATTTTCATTCTCTCTTTAACGCTGTTTATATAATATCTCACGTGTTTTACATACATACACTAATTGTACCTACATACATAAATGCTGGTAAAGAAAATAAGACTTATGTGTTAAAAAAACCTTCACAGGTTTTTCTCTCCGGAGCGGAGTCTGAGGCCTCATGCGGCACTGAGAAGATTGAATTTCAACTCTTTAACAGATTGGGATTTTCTTTAACCTACGATATATGTTTCATAAATATGACGAAGATTTTTTCCTGAGTGTTCAAACACACAAACCATAGTCAAGAACACAATATAATATGATCCTCAAGTACATATATGCTCAAAAAAAGCCCGTAAAATGATGCGTTTTATTTGTTAAATGACTTTCAGCAAATGTAATTAAAATGTTAATGATTTGTTTGATACATACATAGTTATAGTTGTATCTAGGGTATTCAATTAGTTAATCGTTATTCGTTCAATCGAACAATTTTGTTAAATAATTTTACAAATAATTTAAATTGATCGAATTTCAAGTAACGAATAATTTGATATTTGTATTTGTTCACTGTATATAAAGAGACAAAAGTTAAAATATCGGATTTTCTATTCTCATTTAACTTATTTTCGCCTGATAGCTTATCTCAAATAACTAGTGTTTCCAATTATTCGAACCTGACGGTTAATCGGTTAGGTCATTATTAGAAAAATAAATAAAATTGATAAGTCGGTTATTCGCGTCGATTAATCGGATAAATTGACGGTTAATCGTTTAATACAAAATAAATGTATTTCTTCCATCAATAAGAACACAAAGAGCTGCTTTTTGCTGAAGTATCAAGTCTTTTGCATTGATTTCTAAAGTGTTTGTTTAGGACAATTCAAAGCACCGTGAGATTTTTTAACGAATCATGCCTTATAATCTTGGATTTTTTCAGAAAAATTTGACAGCTCTTTAAAAAGAAAATGTCAGACGTGTTCGGTGGAAGTAATTCCTTAAAAATAGATAGTCGATATAGTTGGTTTTTATTGTCTTTATATAATACTGTCCAGAATAAAAAAAAACCTAAAAAACAAGAGCTGCCTTCAAAAAAATTCAATAACAAATTCTTAAAAATATGGTATGAATAGTTTTTGACAAATTCACAAACAAAGTTTGATAGAACTGTCACTGTTCCCTGACACTTTCACTACCTGGTTTAGGCTTTAGAGTTAAAGAGGTTGTATATTAGAAAAGTTTTAAAAATCACGCACATTTCTGACAAATCTTCACCGATTATTCTGTGTTTGTGCAATTTATAATTCAAATAAGCAAATTCTTAAATATTGTTAACTAAACAACTTAAGTTCCTACTTCATCAAAATTTGTTGATAAATCAAATTAGAAAAACGAATTCCATGTTATTTTTAGTTTTTATAAATTTTTTTATAGAATTTTAAATGAAACTGTTTTTTAGAAAATACAGTATTCGAATTTAAAGCAATTGTATATTATTATTTTATAACATAAGTACCGTCATAGTGCTTGTTAGAAATATTCCTAGTCACTTGTTTCATTGCTCTGCTTAGAAGCTATAGCTTTTCTTAAACCTCGCGTTCTGATGAGATCTTTTGTCAGATTGAAATACTCTATTTCAATTTTTTTGCACATAAAAATATAATTATAAATTATTTAAAATTTATTTGTTAAAGGAATTGAAACGAAAATAAAAAAAAATCCTATATAACATTTGCTTTGATTCAGTCGATTTGAAAATAATTTTATTGCATTTTAGTTGATGTTTTTCTACGATTTTCTAATCGATTATTCGGGTCGAATAATTATTAAAATTTAAATTATTTGTTTCGACTTTAATCGAAATAGAGACGATTAATTGAGGAATCGGTTAATCGATTGACCGAATTGGAGACACTACAAATAACCAATGTTTTGTGCTTAACAATAGTAATGAATGCCAGAACTGAAGTTTTATGTTAACATTCTCATGTTGTTATACCCTCCACCATATATGGTGAGGGTATATATCAGTTTGTCATTCCGTTTGTAATATGTCGAAATATAGGTTTAAGACCCCATAAAGTATATATATTCGTGATTCATATGCAATTTTAAGTCGATTTAGCGATGTCCGTCTGTCTGTCCGTCTGTCTGTCTGTCTGTCTGTTGAAATGGCGATCACGACGCGAAGACGCAAGCGGGGGTGCCTATTTTTACCCAGATTATTGAACATCCTCCCGAGCAGTTTGGTATTTAAAATGAGCAAAATCGGTTAAGCGGTTCAAAAGTTATGAGTGAAAATGTGAAGGTACCTCTAAATTTTCCATACAAATTTATACAATTTTTCTGTATCTATTTTTGTTTTCTGTTAAGTAAGTAAAAATGTTATTAAGAATAATAACATTTTAGAGCTATATGTGTGTTACTTTTAATAACTAAGTTAATGTTAAAAGCAACAATGTTAAAGTCGCTAACAGAGCAGACGTCTGTAAATAACATTACTAAAACTAAATAAATAACATTACTAAAACTAAATAACAAAAGTTCGTTACATAAATTGACAAAACATATTCATATTACAGTTCATGCAAAATTTAGAATAACGTATATGGTGGAGGGTATTCAAAGATTCGGCACAGCCGAATTTAGCCCTTTTTTACTTGTTTTTAGATAAGTTACCTAATCTGAATGTATTACAGACGAAAACGCACGTCTGACTTATCCAGGCTTTACTTTAAAAAATCTAAAACGTAGTCGAAAGGCCTGTGGTGAGTTTCATTCTGATTCGGATAAAATTTTAAGATGTGATAGAGAGAACAAAATAAAATTATCAAAATAGGTTCTGAATTAATAAATTTTTATATATATATACATTTTTAAAGTGTCACTGAACTTATTTTTATTTTCATTTTTCCATGAAATTACATACATAATTTTTTTCGATTATACGATTAATTTTAAAATTTTATTAGTTTAATAGGTTAAAAATAAAACCGCGAATAATTATTTAAACGATTAACCGATTAATATTTAATACCCTAGTTGTAACAAACAGTTTCCAGTATCATTGTTATGTCATTAATGACAATTTTTAGCACATGGTGGTAAATGTTGCAAGCACATTACGACAATATTTGTAAACGACACAAGTTTGTAACCTCTTGCATCAATATGCAGGCAAACAAGAAGACCCGTTGAAAAAGATTCGTTTATGCCACTATTTATCTTAAAAATATGGCTATTAACAACAACAACAAAACCAGCAATTTTATTAAGTAACTTGTTCTTTAGCAAATATATTGGCATTAAAATTACAAATCATATGCAGGAAGATGCATACAATAATAAATTCTTAATCATTTTTATACTAACATTAAACAAAACGAGATGTTGCGCAATGACGAAAAACGGTTCCTTTCAAATTGCAGCTCATCTTACTTTTAATAACTTTTTTTTATATAGAAAAACATAATTTGAAACTTTAAATACATTTGTGTGCTTCAGGACACATACTGTTTTAACGACATATAACCTTTTGTTTGAACTTCCGATTTTTTATTTTGTAATTTTAGTGTATTTTTTAAACCTTAATCGAAACAGCTGAAATTAAGGTCACATAATGACATGTGTTCTTAAAAACTAACAGCCATATGCATAGACATTTTGTAAATTTTTTACAACAGACTACATGGCTGTAAATTGTTTTGTACGCCAGTGGCGCTACAACGCCATCTAGAGTTAGCTGCAATTCGAACTGAACCGTTGCTTACTTGTTGTTTATTTTTAATATTTTATTATTTCATTAGACATAAATAATTGCTGTCAATTGGCGGTTTGAATTTAAAATAATTCTTAAATGGTATGAGCACTTATTATCTTTATACACTAACTAAGTATGTGTTTGTAAATAATATAAATCCGCTAAAATGCAGATGATGATCTTTTAATTGTTTATTTGCATATAAATATCAAATCCGATTACAAATTAGTAACTGATGAGATTTTTTACTAATTTATTATAATAATTAAACATCTGTTTTAATAGAATTATGTTGCTATAACAAATGAATAACAACTATTAAATATTATATACAGTAAAACTACTAGATAGCGAGCATCAAAATTTTGTCGATAATTCGTCCATTATATTAAAAGTAAAACCAGTTTTAACAAGAGTCAATTGTTTTCAATAAGAGGTAATTATTTTGAAATATGTATATTGGACTGGATTGTGCGTATAATTAATAAACAATTCCTAGGACAGCGACTTTAACACTCACCAAAAAAAAATCTGTAATGACAACTGAAAATTTTGCTGTTATTACGGGAAATTTTGCTAATTTGAGCCCAGCGATATTTTTTGCTAATCTTAGCAACACATGTCTGCTAACGTGAAGTACAATGAAATTGGTAGAAAAAATTAGTAGCCGCTACCAAATTTTAGTAAACTTTTTGTAAGTAGGAATTTAAAATCGGTTTGCTAAAATCAGCAAAAAAAAAAATAAATAACTAAATATTATTAATATTATGTATGTAGTACAACCAAATTATTATAAAGAATTAGTAAGCACTACTAAATTTTAGTAAATTGCTGTAAACTGCAATTATAATAGATGTGCTAAAATTAGAAAAAATATTACTAAATATTTGTAAAATGGAAATAGCAGGAAAGTTAATAACCGCTTATATGTACAAATTTATTAAATTAAATTATCTTGAATTAAGAAAAATTTTTGATAAATATTAGTGATCTTAACTCAAGGAATTGTAAAATATAGCCGAATTTTAATTTATTAAAAAAATTATTAATATGCTCAAGTTAATTTAATAATTTTTAAAAACACTTGTTACACTTTAAAGCTGTTAATTTTTTTATGTAAGATTTTAAGGCAATTTAAGTTAATACTAACAAATTTTAATTATTAGAAATAAAATTTCCTTTAATATTCACTTTTTAAAAATTAGTACATTTTTTTTTTGCTAATTTTAGCAAATCGGTTTTCAAAAATTAGTAAAATGATTTCATATTTCATAATAAATTTCAGAAAAATTAGCAACAAAAATTCGTAAATAAAAAGTGAAAATTCTGTGAATTGTAAAATGTAAATAGCAAAACAATTTACTGAATAATATTTTTTTTTTTAGATTTTCTTTAATGACAAGTTTTGTTTAATTATTTTTAGATTTTTGTATCGAGCTAGTTTAGGTCATACATTATAAGATGTTAATAAAAATAAAATTTCAAATTTATTGCATCATTTCACTCAACATTTCGTTGGTTTTATTCCTTCCGCCTTCCTCAGGAGTGTCAATTTTATTAATTTCTGGTAAGCAATTACTCAAATCAGTACAAAAATAGTATAGTGGGATTGAAAACCCCTTACAAATTTGTTTACTAATTTTTTTTTTTCTGAGTGTAGGCAAATTCATGTTTGTAGTCAATAGCGGAAAAGCGATTTTGACCATAGAGTTTCCTAACTCAAAGAATTTCCATCAAAATGGTATCGATTTGTTGCTAGATATTTTATTATTAATGCACATATTTGCATATTTGGCTTTTAAGTACATATTTTTTTGGATATTTAATGATTTTTAATACATATTCTGCAATTCATTAAATATTTTCTTTGAAAACAAATTGTGTTTTAATTGTAAATAAACCAAATGAAGAGTTTGTAAACCTTAATATAGCACTTACTAAAAGAAGAAGCATCCTATTGCCATGTGCTGGATTTTATTTTAAAACATAAGAACTCGAGTAATAAATAAAATTTCTAAAAATTTGCAAATTTTAAGAAAGAAAAAAGTAATTAATACTTTGATTGAACATATCTTGATGTATAGTACATATTTTTGGTTTTTAGGACATATTATCTTTAAAATGCACATTTAAGTGCATATTTTGCCTTTTTCTACTGCATATCTTAAGCATATATTTTAGTTTTTTTTGCATGAAAGTTGCTGCCCTGGTAACTACATTCAAAACTCATGCGTTCTAGGTACTCCTTTTTCATTATGGTAGCCACAATTTTATTTTGAATACAAGTTACGAAAATTTAGAACTTTTCGAAATATTTGATTGATAAAAGAACAAAAAAAAATTTTGTTAATAGAGAAAATCATACAGCATTAAGTTGCGAATCAAATGAATTTCAGTCAGGGTTCAAGGTTCTTTTGAATTTTATTTGGAGATTTATCCCATACTCAAAATATTGGGAAGGAAATTTTATAAGAATATGAAAACTTTTCTAATAGAATTTGAATTTTTAAAAATCCATTCTTAAGAAAACTGCTAGAGTTGGAGCAAAAAACACTTCGAAATAGCTTTGTTAGGGATGTTTTCTTTGCCTTGCATGTAAATATTTCATTTCATTTCGTTTATTTACGTCTATGGATATACAAAAATCCTTACAGACTAACAGCCGTATGTATAGATATAGACATTTAGTTGGTTCTTATAACAGTCTTATAATTGGATTTATAAGTGTGTTATAAAAATTAACAAAATGTTTATGCTTACGGCTGTAAGCTTACGACTAACAATATTTTCTTATTAAGTAATTAAGAATGTTTTTAAAAATTCTCTTACATTGCGTAAATTCTAATGACAAATAATAAATTTCTTTTGATTTACTGTTAATTTTATTAAATAAGTTAAGAACTCTAGTGATTGATTAGATAAATAATTCGTTCTATGAACTTTTACATAAAAATAATCATTTTGCTGTTAATGTTTGTATTACTGGTATGTTTCAATTTATAATGAACAGTAAAAGTGGACAGTCAACATTATAGTTGACAATATCATATAAGAACATAACAGCTTGACTTGATCTCCTTTTTTCTAACATTTCTAATCCAATTAAATTACATTGTGATTCATATGATGGAGTTTCTTCGGAAAATACTAAAGAAGACAAAGCATACTTGATAAATTTTTTCTGAATTCGCTCAATACGGCTAGTGTGAACAATATAATAAGGGTTCCAGATAAAAGAGGCATAATCAAGCTTAGAGCGAACAATGCTAGAATATATACATGTTGTATCTTAGTCTGTAGGGAAATTTTATATATTCCATTGACTTAATAAACTGAAATAATAATATTAATAATAATAAAAGTTTCTTTGTATAAGGGTCTTGGAATTCTTTACAATTTCTAAGAACAAAAGCCATTAAAGAATAAATATAATCAATATGGTTTACAAACTTAAAATAATAAAAAATAATGAACCAATAACACTTCCCTGAGGAAATATGCCTTTAATGAAAAAATTTAATATTGCCATGCAATACTTCAAAAGAGATAACAAATAATCAAGATATGTCAAACTTTCAAAATGAGGTAAATCAGATAAAGGCTTACAGATAAAGTATATAAATTATTAATAGCAAAATATTTTTAAACAAACAATTAATTATCTCAATTTATAGATACAAATATCTAATCAACAATAACATTTTAAATTTAGATTATAATTTCCTTTGTTTTGATTCCAAATGTTATCTTTATCTTGTTTTACCAGAAATTGGTTTAAAAAAGACCCATTGTCGCCAAATTCAAGCAACACACACACACACAAAAACAACTTTTTAGCTGTCAGCAGTGTTTGCATTATATTATTGTTTGCCATTATTTATGGTTAATTATATTTGAAAATAATTAATTTATATTAAGCGTTAAAAACATATTAATCGAAACAAAACAAGAAAAAATTAGCTTAAAAAAAACAACAAATAATAACACGTGAAATTGGGAAGAGCGAGGCTATAATAAAATTTAAATATGTGACGTACTTACCATAACTTTTAATATCAAAATAAAGACCTTCTAACCAGAGCTTTCAAAGAATTAATTCAATTTGAGCTCAATTATTACAAATTGAGTTAAGCTTTAAAAATAATTATATACCACGAAAAATGGATTGTCAACTAAATTGAAAATTGTATTTTGTTTGAGACAAGCAATAAATTCGGTTAGCACAACCAAATTCAAATGTGGTTACTGAATATTTTGGGTGCTGCAACCAAAATTCAGTTGAATTAACCGAATTTTGTTTTGGAAACCAATATTCAGTTGTATTAATCGACTTTAGTAGTAGGAACCGAATTTCAGTTGCAAACTGACAGAATTTTTCTCTACATACATACATACTTTTTACAAATTTTTCAAAATCGAGTTGGGTTTTCCCGCTTTTTTCACAATCATCAAAAAGCAATGACCCAAGAGAAGAGCGTGGATACTGAGGAGGGTTGTGTTGCGGCAACCGAAAATTCAAGGTATTCTATCCTGCTGGCTCTATGGAATATTTTAAAAATGTATGCGCTATATTTTCTAATAAAATTTTCATATTTCTTTGCAATAAAACAATTTATAAAAAATTAATATGATTATATGATCTAAAATTCTATAAATACTATTCATTTACCAAAATCCTGCTCTTTCATCTGCCTTTTCCCTATTTTTTTATTAAAAACAGTTGCTCACTTTATTTTAAGCGCTTTTTCAGAATATATTTAGATTTTCTCATGGGTGCAACCAAAAGTTGCATTTTGTCGGACAGTGTTATTTTAAGCTTATAATTTAAACACCTGATCTGCTAGATCCAGTTTCATTAAAAGAATTAAAACAATTGTTTGTAGATTTATTATCCACAATATATTAATAATTTCGTGTTTTTTTTTTATTTTATTTATTTATTGTAGATGAGCGCGGTATTGTTATGGGCGAGTTTGGTTTCATAACAGCCGATGGCATTTATCACGTGACCGTATATGCTACTGATGAACAAGGCAGATTTCGTATATTGGCCATGAAAAATTATCCCTATGAATCGCCACCCAGTAAGACCATCTTAAAACTTTAAATTAAGTCATTATATTCTTTAACAATATTTTACAGAAACTGTTGAAGTAATGGTTAAGCCCAAGGTCACTACGACAACCACCACAACTGAGAAACCAGTTTTAGCAAGGCACAATTTCTATACAGAAGCTTGTTCCGGTTGTTTTTTGAAAAATGGCAATAATAAACCAAAAAGTCTTAATGGAGTTGATAATAAAAATGTTAAAAGTGATATAAGACCATTATCGAAGGTATTACCTAGTACACCTACAGCTGTAGCCAAGCAACCCGGTTCATTAGGAACGCAATCCAAGTTAGCAAGTAATAATCCAGGTAATAATATTGAATCTGATATTATATTAGCTGTTCCATTTGCACCTAATACAAACGATGTAAAACTATACACTACATCAGATATACTACTTGCAAATAGCATTAAAACAAAAACAACAAAATCCGTAACATCACAATATGTTAAAACACACCATCAACATGTTTCAGAACATACACCAGAAACATTGTCGGAAAGTTTAAAAACAAATGTTGCTAAGCCATACACAATACAATCACAACATGATTTACAACATATTCCAGCGGTAGAAATTAACAAAAACAAGGACAACAGAAATTTATTTGATAGTAGCACAAAATCTGTTATTAAAAATTTGCAAAATCCATTAAAAACTAAAACAATTAATATGTTACACAATCCACAATTGCAAATTGATTACAAACATGACAACACTTTAAACACAGTCAAAAATGTTCTTACACCACCAACAATCATTACAAAAACATACAGTAAAGAAAATACACCAATACCTACAATCCCTAACACAAATACCGGAAACAGTAGAATAAAACAAACACCAACAGAGTTCAGCAAGCAATATACTAAACAAACGTATAGCGAAGACACACACCCATCAAGTATTTTATAACTTATTCCAAAGAGATACCAAACAAAAAATACTAACAAAACATTTGTTTTATAGCAATTAAAAGTCCTCAAGTAAATCCTGGTTCGATTTCCAAATCAAATACACCAACTGGAAATACGCCACCTATAATGGATATAATTGTGGGAAAAATCCTTCCAACCCTTATGAGTAATACGGGAAAATCAACGACGAATAGTAAACCAAGCGGTAAGAGAAATTGCTAAACAGCTACTTTTCCAAAAGCAGAACCATAATTATGGCACCTTGTCTCTTTCAGCAACGCCATCTAGCAGTAGTAGTCCTGGCTCTACAAAAACTCTTACTCCAGGCAGTAATTCTGTATCGAATTCCCAAAGTAGCAACAAAGCAAATGCCAATCCCAGTTCAGTTGCTGGGGATGGAGATTTATATCGTTTCAAGTATATACTAGACTATCATGGCCATACGGAGACTGGAAAAAGGAACGGCAATAAAGAAGGCAATTATTTTGTAATTGGTGATGACGACATTGAACGTGCCATTGAGTATGTGGCTTATGAAAATGGCTACCAGCCACATATACGTTGGCGTAAATTAAATCAAAATGAAATTAAATCGAAAGAAAATACACTCAAAGATTACGAATTCGTTTGGTTTACGCAATAGTCATCACATGAACAAATATTAGGAATCAGTAAAAGCAATGCTAAAAAAGACGAAAGCAAAATTAATTGAAAATATATTGTTTGAAATGTGTTCACTGTTTACAATGAGCAATTTTTTGTTGTTTTTTAGTTATATTATTATAGTTTGTAGAAGTTAAATTATTTTTTTTATGCGTACTGTTTAAATGATTGTATCAATAAAATGTAAAACTAATGAATATATCAGTATAATTAAATAGATATTATTTATATAAAACATAATGGGAAAAAAAGAATTCGATACCTCTACCCGTAAACCAAAATAAAATATTCGTCACTATTCAATATTCAGTATGTTTTGCTTATTGAACGAATATCGTACTAGTCTATATTACTATTTGGTTACTAAGAAAACTTTTTAAAAATTATTTAAATTATACAAAAAGTTCAAAAACTTTAAACTAGATTTTAAAGAAAGACCCATGTTGGCTAACGGTTCCCTTAAAATACCGTTACCGAGATAACTAAAAAATCGTTACCCTTATAATACTGTTAGCGGAATAAATAAAATACTGTTATCACTAAAAACATACCTTTACCGAAATAATTTAAAATATTTACCCGTTACCTAAATAACTGAAATTTTTTACGCTTAAAATACCGTTACCGAGTTAATGAGTTGTAAAGCACCTAATCTAACTAGATTTGAAAAATGTTGATACTTTTGAACAATCACTACTCAATACTTTTTAAGTGTTGTCTCGATCAGTGTTGCACTTTCTTAGGTTCTTAGTGGTTGTATTTTTATAGTGTTTCGGGGCAAAATTACGTTGAAATGCAGAATAATAGTACTCTAAAAGTATGTAGTAGATACTTTAAGTATTGAGGTTTCAAACAAAAAGGGTATTTAAACTTTTAACATCATATCTTGTAACTATTTAAAAAAAATCTTAATTCGCATTTAAAATATACGAGGGTGGGTCAATAAGTCCGTGACTTTTTGTTTGCAAAAAAAATATTTTTCAACATAATCTCCTTTTAGCTCAATACACTTAGTCCAACGTTTCTCCAATTTTTGTATCCCTTCCAAAAAATAGAATTTTCTGAGGTCCATAAAATAGATATGTCTTTGTTTGATTAATACACTTAAAAAAGTTTGTAAGTTAAAATAACTGAAAATATCATTTAATAAAAATGATATTTCATTTAAAAACCGGTCTACTTAATTTTCATTAAAATTGAATGCCATTTGTTATTTATTTTTAAATGTTGATCAATCAACTGACACATCCGTAAGAAACAAATGATATAATCAGTTAAAATAAATGTCAAAATTTTACCTACCAATCCTTAAAAAATGTTTTTTTTTTCATTTATTTGAAATTATTTCCGATTTTGTATTTTTTGTTTTTTTTAATACTCGTACAATACAAAATGTATGTATGCATATGAAGCTATAAGCACTTTTTGTATGAATGTGTTTGTATATGTATGTGTGTTTATGAAGTTCTTGTAATTTGTATTGAAAAATTTTGTATATATACAACCAATTTAAATAAAAAAAACAAATTGAAATTTTTTGAAAATTTTGAAACAGACAGCAAACAAGATTTAAATTTGTAATAACTGTTACGGACACTAATAAACCACAAGTTTCCGTTTTGTGGGTAAATTTTTATTAAATTTCAAACAAATGAACAAAATAAATGAAACTGAAAAAAAAAATCGTAAATGATAGTAAATTATTTCGAATAAATGTATAAAAAAGTTTATATAGATATTTCTTTGAAAAATAAATGCATGTTCCTTTATTTTTAAATGGAACGGAAAACTTTTTTATTAAACTACAAACAGTTAACTACATAATATTCTGATTGTAATTTCCACCGAACCATTTCTTTAGGTTTAGAAATAGGAAATAGTCACTAGGGGCTAAATCCGGAGAATAAGGCAAATGAGGGGGCAATTCGTAGTCTACTTCGTGGATTTTTGCCATGGAAACTAAGCTGTCAGACGATTCCGTTGGTGGTCGATTTTGAGCAAACGCGGCAGCCATCTTGCGAAAAGCTTTCTCATACCCAAGTGATCGATCAAAATTGAAACCACTGAGATGCCTTTGTCTTCCACAATCTATCGCACATACAATCTCCGATCGGCCGACACTATATCGTAAATTTATTCAATCAACTGGGCGTCTAGAACGTTCGGCTTGTAAGGCCACAACGAAAGTCAGTAAACCACTTTTTTACCATTGAAATCGATTGTGCAGAGTCCCTTTGTTTTTCATTTCTAAAAAAATTTACGAGGTTGTATGTTTTGAACAGCTGTTAAACGCAAAGTAAATTACGGAACTTGCTCAAAATTTGACAGTAGTCTATTAAATTCAATTACAAATTATATCTTAATACCCTAACCGAGCACTGGCAATAAAGGCTTTTGGCTCGTTGTAGCGAAAACAGACCAGAGCCTCTGGTGGGAATCGAACCCACGACCCCCGCACTGAGAAGCTAGCACGCTACCAACTAGCCTACCGAAGCGGTCCGGTGGTATTTGATGGGAGCAGTGTTGCATTTCATATAACTACGAAATAAGTTCGAAAAGTCACGGACTTATTGATCCGCTTAAAAAAAATAAATTCTATATCTCCTTAAGTCTTACCCCATTTTTGAAACATGAAAAAGCTGCTAAAAACCCAAGGAAAGAAAAACAAGGGCAAGATTTTACAAAATTCTAAAAAATTTTATAGACAACTTTACTGAACGAAAACAAAATTGGATTTATTAACACTTTTTTTATGCCAAAATATATTTTTGCTTGTTTAAAGAAAATTTTATTTTCTTAATATAAGGAAAAAGGTATACATTTTGTTCATAAATATGTTCTTGAAGCATTTATGGAAAATTTCTTTAAGCCGAAAAAAATTTACTTTTTGTAGTTTTTTTGTTAATTAATGATTTTTGTTAATTAATGATTGCAAATGCACCATATTTTGTAAAAATTTTTGTCATTAGATATAAGTATTTCTGTGAAGTAAAAAGATCCGAAAAGATATTCGCTGTGTATATATTCCCAAAGTCTGATCATTAACGCGTTAAAGATATTGGTGTGCACTTACTCCTTAAACACTATTACCGAAATAATAAAAAATAATAATCGTTTCGGTTACCATCCATGAGAACAACTCTTTTAGAAATTTTTATATGATATGGCGTCATATCTAATTTAACAGCGTGTAATACCTAATGAAATTCCATAAAATCCGAAAAATGGAAAATACAATAAAATATACGTTGATCAAATAACTTTCAATTAACAGAATATACAATTCTATCCGAATTTAGACCAGACATTATTATACTTAACAATATCTTAATATTTTAAATTTATTGAATTTAAGTCCAATTTATAATATTATAGGAGAAAAGTCGCCTGTATAGTTTTTCAATAAAAGAAATAAACAATCTAAAATACATATTAAATTGATCGAAAATTAAACAAAATGAGAACTGCTGATGTTTCATTTTATTTAGCCCATTTTGTCATTGTTTAAAAATCGACAAAAGTAGTAAAAACAATCGAGTCGTTTAAAATAGTCACCAACTTTTAACTGAAAAAAACGACTTTTGTAGTTTGTTTTTAAAATAAAAAATTTTCGTTTTTATACGTGTAATTGCAAAACACAACACATACGTACATACCATGCGGCAAAAAAGGGACCTGGTTCTGAAAATACATGTCAGGAGATAGGTGAAAAAGTATCTACCGCGTGACCGGTTTAAAACTCATGACAAGTTCTTTTAGACCAGTCCTTTGACATGTCACAATTGACCCCCTCCTACGAAAAGCTCATGTTAAAGTGACCAGTCACGTGACCGGACTCTATCACAATGAGCCGGTCACGTGACGTGTCCTGTGATAGGTCCTATTCCCGCAGGGTAGATTCATATTTTTATTTTCTATGTTTGTATGTTTATGTGAATAATTTCTTGTAATTTGTATTACAATAATTTTGTATAGAAACAAACTATTTTATTAAAAAAAAAACAAAAAAAAATTATTTCAATTTCTATTTTTAGAAATAGAAAATATAAAATTTTACATTTAACTAAAAATATTAACTCCTACTGAAAGTCTATAATTTTTATAGTTTGTTTTTTGAATGACTGATTTGAATACATACAAAAAATATATTTCTATGAATTTCAATTGATTCTTCATTTAAAAACAAACTCTTTCTTTAGGTTTAGAAATAGGAAATATTCACTAGGGGCTAAATCCGGAGAATAAGGCAAATGAGGGGGCAATTCGTAGTCTACTTCGTGGATTTTTGCCATGGAAACTAAGCTGTCAGACGATTCCGTTGGTGGTCGATTTTGAGCAAACGCGGCAGCCATCTTGCGAAAAGCTTTCTCATACCCAAGTGATCGATCAAAATTGAAACCACTGAGATGCCTTTGTCTTCCACAATCTATCGCACATACAATCTCCGATCGGCCGACACTATATCGTAAATTTATTCAATCAACTGGGCGTCTAGAACGTTCGGCTTGTAAGGCCACAACGAAAGTCAGTAAACCACTTTTTTACCATTGAAATCGATTGTGCAGAGTCCCTTTGTTTTTCATTTCTAAAAAAATTTACGAGGTTGTATGTTTTGAACAGCTGTTAAACGCAAAGTAAATTACGGAACTTGCTCAAAATTTGACAGTAGTCTATTAAATTCAATTACAAATTATATCTTAATACCCTAACCGAGCACTGGCAATAAAGGCTTTTGGCTCGTTGTAGCGAAAACAGACCAGAGCCTCTGGTGGGAATCGAACCCACGACCCCCGCACTGAGAAGCTAGCACGCTACCAACTAGCCTACCGAAGCGGTCCGGTGGTATTTGATGGGAGCAGTGTTGCATTTCATATAACTACGAAATAAGTTCGAAAAGTCACGGACTTATTGATCCGCTTAAAAAAAATAAATTCTATATCTCCTTAAGTCTTACCCCATTTTTGAAACATGAAAAAGCTGCTAAAAACCCAAGGAAAGAAAAACAAGGGCAAGATTTTACAAAATTCTAAAAAATTTTATAGACAACTTTACTGAACGAAAACAAAATTGGATTTATTAACACTTTTTTTATGCCAAAATATATTTTTGCTTGTTTAAAGAAAATTTTATTTTCTTAATATAAGGAAAAAGGTATACATTTTGTTCATAAATATGTTCTTGAAGCATTTATGGAAAATTTCTTTAAGCCGAAAAAAATTTACTTTTTGTAGTTTTTTTGTTAATTAATGATTTTTGTTAATTAATGATTGCAAATGCACCATATTTTGTAAAAATTTTTGTCATTAGATATAAGTATTTCTGTGAAGTAAAAAGATCCGAAAAGATATTCGCTGTGTATATATTCCCAAAGTCTGATCATTAACGCGTTAAAGATATTGGTGTGCACTTACTCCTTAAACACTATTACCGAAATAATAAAAAATAATAATCGTTTCGGTTACCATCCATGAGAACAACTCTTTTAGAAATTTTTATATGATATGGCGTCATATCTAATTTAACAGCGTGTAATACCTAATGAAATTCCATAAAATCCGAAAAATGGAAAATACAATAAAATATACGTTGATCAAATAACTTTCAATTAACAGAATATACAATTCTATCCGAATTTAGACCAGACATTATTATACTTAACAATATCTTAATATTTTAAATTTATTGAATTTAAGTCCAATTTATAATATTATAGGAGAAAAGTCGCCTGTATAGTTTTTCAATAAAAGAAATAAACAATCTAAAATACATATTAAATTGATCGAAAATTAAACAAAATGAGAACTGCTGATGTTTCATTTTATTTAGCCCATTTTGTCATTGTTTAAAAATCGACAAAAGTAGTAAAAACAATCGAGTCGTTTAAAATAGTCACCAACTTTTAACTGAAAAAAACGACTTTTGTAGTTTGTTTTTAAAATAAAAAATTTTCGTTTTTATACGTGTAATTGCAAAACACAACACATACGTACATACCATGCGGCAAAAAAGGGACCTGGTTCTGAAAATACATGTCAGGAGATAGGTGAAAAAGTATCTACCGCGTGACCGGTTTAAAACTCATGACAAGTTCTTTTAGACCAGTCCTTTGACATGTCACAATTGACCCCCTCCTACGAAAAGCTCATGTTAAAGTGACCAGTCACGTGACCGGACTCTATCACAATGAGCCGGTCACGTGACGTGTCCTGTGATAGGTCCTATTCCCGCAGGGTAGATTCATATTTTTATTTTCTATGTTTGTATGTTTATGTGAATAATTTCTTGTAATTTGTATTACAATAATTTTGTATAGAAACAAACTATTTTATTAAAAAAAAACAAAAAAAAAATTATTTCAATTTCTATTTTTAGAAATAGAAAATATAAAATTTTACATTTAACTAAAAATATTAACTCCTACTGAAAGTCTATAATTTTTATAGTTTGTTTTTTGAATGACTGATTTGAATACATACAAAAAATATATTTCTATGAATTTCAATTGATTCTTCATTTAAAAACAAACTCTACGTATTACTTTTTAAATAAACTACAGTCGGTAACGGAAAATTGTGAGTATAAATTTGCTAAAGGTAATAATTTCATTTTGTATAGTAATTGAGAAAAGTTCATATAAAATTGTATTGTACTTTTTGGACTATTAATTTTAAAATGAGAAAAATACATTAAAATTTGTATAACAAAATTTTACCTCAAACATTTTCTAATGAAATTAATTGTAAATCATGAAATAATTGTTGCAAAAGATTTCAAATTTATTGATTATGATCATTTTGTGAAAAATTCAAGTGAAACTGAAATAATAACACAATCTTTTATTTCGAATTAATTTTAAAAATGAAAACTTCAATTTTCTACTCGAAACACAACACTTTTACAACCAATCTTGAATCTCTGCAGATTTTTTTAATGAAACTTTTTGGATACTTGTACTTATTGCTTGGATTTATTATTATGATCTTTTTGACCATTATGACCATCTCATTATGTTTACCAAATTGAATATTTAAATTAAAGCAGCGATAAAACAAAATTATGTATAAACTATCAGGCTGCAATTTATATATATCCTTAAAAACATGCCTCTCTAACATATCTCTCTGGTGTGGGTCACAACAAGTTTTGTTAAAATCGTCCTATAAGACTTGCTTAAAAAAATGGGACATAACCACCCAGCAAAAAGAGCGTATGGTTTTTATTTTAAACCCTTCGACAATGATTGCCCAGCCAAAATAGGCTTTCAACTACGTACCACCCTATTTACGCGCTTAATTAATTAATTAATTTTGTTCGCAATGAACAAAAAATAATGGGTACTCATTATTTGTTTACTGTTCGTAAGCGAGAGGGTAATGACCACCCATTACTTTGTGTTTTTGTGAGTGAGAAGACAATAAGCACTCATTAAATTTGGGTCATCGCGAACAAAAGTAATTAAGCGAGTAAATAGAATGGTAAGTAGTTGAAACCCTGTTTTGGCTGGGCAATCATCGTCAAAGGGTTAAAAATAAAAACTGATTGTGTACGAATAAATGATAAGATATTGTTTTTTCCAATTAATTTTTTTTTATTTATTTTTGTTATGAATTTTTTGGTTTATTATTTTAAGAACTTAATTAATCTAAAAATTGTTTCTCTTTTTATTATAATTTACACACACACACACACAAGATTAAAATATTATACATTTATCAATTTTATATAATTTTTGTTTTGGAAAAATGTTTTAATATAAACATAAATACGACAAGTACATTGAGATTTTGAAAAATTTGCTTATTTCTTCTTAATTGGAATAAAATATTATTATTTTAAATACCGATGGAATTGTCATTACTTAATATTTTACAACAATACTTAAATAATATTATAAATAAAATGTTAAAGTTAAATGTAGATTTATTTTTAACATTTATTTAATTTAATATTGATAAACTGTACATTTCACTATCACAGTTATCCAGTCCAAGATAAAATTCAATTTAAATTAAACTGTCAAAAACGAGATGTCAAAATAAAAATTTTGTTTTTAACAAAAATTTATACAATTTTCATTGTCATACATTATAATTAATGAAAATTTTATATTAATATTCTATTTTTAAGTATTTATTATTTTAAATTTATTAAAATTATTGCTACAAATACACGTTGGATTTTTTTTTTTAGGAAAAATACTACAATTACATTTGTTAATTCAAATATTTACAAGAAATTAATTACAATTAATTAATACTAGAAAAAGTTTTTATTTAAAATAACATTTATGACTAGAAGTGGAGTATTATTTATATAATTTTTTTTATATGGTTTAGCAATTAAGATATAACAAAATTTAAAAATTCGTTAGTAATTTTATATTTTATTGAACTTTAGATGAGGATTATGTTTTATTTATATCAATTTTTTTTATCGTATGCACACACATATTGAAAATATTTCAGGGGGTTTTATTATAAATCTTGCCTTTTTCATATACATTTTTTGTTTAATTTTTAATGGAAATTGTTTTTTGAATTCAAGATTAAATAACCCCCAAAAGTTTTTTTTTTTGCTTCGTAGCGTGTTTAACAAACGTAGACAAAATTATTTCTAAAATTCCATATATTTAAACTTTTCCTAACTCAAAGATGGCACTTAATTAATTTAATTTTTGCTTAAAATGAGCTCAAGATCTTTTTTTTTTTTCAGTGGGTGACTTCTTCAGTGGAAATTTTTATATAATATATTTTTTACAAAAATATTTATCAAGAAGATCAAAAATACTCAACAACATTTTTAATTAATTTTAATTACAATTAATTTCTTTTTATTTTTTAAAAGTTGTTGTATTAATAAATTTTGCATTGACTCAATTTCAAACAACAGCAATTAAATAGCAGGATTTTTAGAAATATTTTGCACATATTTTGCTAATTTATAAGAAAGCTTGTATTTGTTTGTAATAATTCTCATTTGAGATTTTGTTAATTTTTTTTTTAATACAAAATTTAATACACCTGTTTTCATTTTTGTTGGTTGCGGTATTTTGGTGGTTTCGTTTAATATGGTTGTTCACCTTTAATGTGTCTATAGAAGGAAGAAGTATCGCTAAATGTTGTATTATAGGTGGAGGCGGCTGTTAAGGGTTCCATTGTATTATGTATTGGCGACGGTCGTGTCTCATTTGTATTACCTATGGCTAAGCCATATTCAGCCATATGTTATCATTTCAATATGGTAGTTAGGCCAGAGTTCATCAAACGATTACCGACTACCAAAGAATTTAAATTACTGCTTCCGACTCCCACACCTAGACCGCCAATGCTACTGAAACCACTGCTGCCACCCATGCCCATGCCAACACCATGCGAATGTGATGCTGTTAGAGAGGCTGTTAGATGATTTCCATTTATGAGACTATTGGTGCCACCGCTGTTGCTATTCTGACTAAGACTGAGGCTATTGTGGTTGATACTGTTGCCGCTCGAGTTGAGGCCACTGTGTAAGCCGCCGGTTGTATTGTTGGTTAAGCCAGATGACATGTTGTTGCTTGAGCTGACGGCTGATTGAAGATTGTGCAATGTGGCTACATTAATTGCAGCCGCTGCTGCACTTGTTGTTGTACTACCCGAGCTACTAACCATACCACCTGAATGCATTGAATGTGCCCCACTGCTGCCAGCGATGGCGTTGCTCTCATATTAGAAACCACCACCGGACGATGATGGTCATGCGTAATGAGGATAGGAGCTCAAGTGTGGAGCAACATGAGAAGGTGTAACATGACCCATAGAGTGGGGTTGATACAAATTAGTAGCATGGTTGCCCCAATTACCCCATGATGCAGCTGAAGGAAAGATGGAAGCTAAAAAAAAAATAGAAGATAAATATATGAATTATTAAGATGTGTATTTAATTTTGTAATTGAAATATCTGTCTCACGAAATTTATAATAATAATAATGAAATAATTTCATAGCAAATTTTTAGTCAATAAATTTAAAATGTTTTCTAATATATTTATCAATTATTGATTTCAATATATTTATCAATTATATTGAAAGTGCGTACTCCACTTTAAAATTATCGTTCAAAATTCTTTTTAAATGAAGTTTAATATTAATTAAAAATCTCATTTGAATAAGGGTGTAAAAACCAATCTCAGAACACCTCACGCGACCGGTTCATTGTGATAGGGACCAATCACGGGACCGTTTTTTTTTTTTGTACATATGAAAAGGACCGGTCATGGGCTTGTCCTAGGAGGGCGTCAGTTACCCACTGTGATATGTCACAGGACTGTTCTAAAATAACATGTTACTCAAATAACCCCAAAGAACACATTACAGGACTCGTACTTTCAAACTCATCACATTATAGAGGCTTTTAAAACGACATGTAGTAAGTTTTTTGAGAACCGGTACTGATTTCATCTAACACGTGTTAGGTACTTTAGAAACCGATCCAGTATTTACCTACCACAGGACTGGGTACTCAGACCCATCACGTGATATGCAATTTTAAACCATTCACGTGTTAGGTACTTTAGAAAGCCGTCCTCCTTTCACCTATCTCGTGATATTTATTTTCCGAACCGGTCCTGTTTTCACCTATCACCCGACAGTACCCAATTCCCAACTGACTTCAGCTATAAATTTGTACTGTTATAATAAAATTTTGTCAAAATTTTGACTTGTACTTGTACTTCGACTGCAAATTGTTAAATTAGTGTATTTCCGCGAAACAAAAAACAACTATAATTGCTAATATTTATTTCTCGTAAAGTCAAGCATGCCGAATATTTTCTGAATTTTAACTGAACTTAACCAAACTCACATGATTTTGTGAAATCAATAATATTAAAACTTACCAGATGATGACGTCATTCCATGATGAGGACTCATAAATGAGCTTAATTTGGCGCTGTGATGATATGGTGTCATAAATAAATCACTTTGATATTTATAGGTGGGATCACTAGCTGCTGGTTGGGTGGCAGCAGCTAAACCTTGAAAATCAAATTTATATGCATAACGTTTGCCATGGACCTTGGTCATAATATTCTTGTCATAATAATATCTAAAAAAAATGAAAAAGAAAAAAAATTACATTAAAGTTAAAATAAATATTTATGTGATTAAATATAATAATATTTGTAACCCACTACTACTACATTTCAAATCGTCTCAATTTTATCACTTTCTATCTATTGCTTGTATTTCTCACACTTAAAATATTGTCAATTTCTGGACAAATATAAACAAATGTTTAAGACAACACAATGTTAAAATAATGTTCATCATTTGAAGGCAATTTTTGGTAATTTTTTTTTTTTTCGCTGTACACATTTGTAGTTTTTGTTAAAACACTTCTTTGTTGGACATTTGTTATGTAATTAAAAACACCCATACATCTTAAATAAATATAGACTGTGTCCTGTGAAACGGAAAGAATGAAGCAAGCATAACCTTTGTAAAAATTAGGGAGGTTTTTTGAAGAAACATAAAGTCGAAATTAACACGCAGTAAACCACAAATAAACTTAATTTATTTATATTGCATGCATATTATAAAGATAATAAGCGTAGAGTTATAATTACTCATACAAATACATTTTGGTGAATAACTTTTTAGGAAAATTGGCACAAATTCAAATGATCAAATACGAGATGGACAAGTAAAAAGTAAAGCATAGTACTTTTTTATTATTTTAATGTATTTATTTTATTTAAATTTTATAATATTTAACGTTATTATTTTTTTCAGAATATTGTCTAAAATCGAGAATCTAACTAATAGGAATAGCTCTTTAATAGTAAAGGGTGGTCCAAACATAATGCACGATGTTAATTGTAAATAAAACAAAAACTTTTCAGAGAATTATCTTAATATTTTTTATTATGATAGAAGGATTTATGACAATTATGTGTGAAACAAAACATTGGCTTCGGTGTCATATCTCTATCCGATGTATCATATTCTCAATGACTCTGAGACATAATTGAGGTTTAATGTAGTTAATGTGCCAAATTATCTCATCCTTTATCTCTTGAATTGTTCTTAGCTTATTGACGTACACATTTTATTTTAAATATCCCCAAAGAAAGAAGTCTCTTAGAAAAACGGCAAAAAATTTGATACACTGCCAAATTTGGATCACTAGCCCATGTGTTTTCTGAATGTCGAAATTTCAAATTTGGTCTGTAAACAACCGTTATAGCCACCACCTAAAACAACTTTCTATTGAAGGCAAATTTCGGAGATATGTATTAAATTAAATTTCAGTTATTTTAAAGATTTTACCCACTAAAAAAGAAAGCAGGCAAATATGTTTGATCCTTGTGAATATAAAAATCCCTACATAAATATATGATGGTTTAATCTTCTAATGCTCTTTCTTCTGATATCGATAATATTTATACTTTGCATTGGGGATTTATCCCTAAATATGGCAAATATAATTAATTTTTGATTCGTCGCTTTATCTAGGCGATATAGCACAATAAATGTTGAAGACGAATCAAGAAATCCAATAATCAAATAATATCAGTTTTCGCTATAAATAACGCTTCCAATCAAATAAAATTATGTATCAAAAATTGGTGATCTAGTTTTGTTATTTTAAAAGTTATCGTCTCTTTTTTAAAATTGCGAAATTGGGCGAGATTGATACTAAACATCAATTAATATTGAAAAATTAAATTTGCCTACTACTAACTCCGAGCATATCAGCTGAGCTTAATTTGAAAAAAATCTCTTATCTGGTTTTGAAGTTAGACAGATATTTGTAAAACGTGTTCTGACGGTAGCCTGTGTATCTTGGAACAAAAATAATAACTCATTTTACAAGTTGGGACCCCAGACTAGGTTTTCTATCATCAATAATATTTACCAGAGCGTAAATATATTTTTGACGATTTTTTAAATAATTTTCTTTTTGTTTTAAAAAGTAAATTTTTCCAACTTTACGACAGTTTGTTTTTACTTCGCTCATTGCAGAAAAAAAAATTTGAAGGTAAAGAAAGTAGTTTATTATAGTTTTTATCGATATAATAGAATTTTTTTAATAAAATATTGTTATTTAATCAAAAAATACTTAAGGTCCGAAGACCGCATCAGAGCATTGGAGGGTTAAATTTTTATAACGTTATAAGATTATAACGGTAAGAGTTATGTGAACATCAAGGTTTGTTTACACATTTGCTATCTCCCTTTAATCCGCTAATAAACATATGAGTAATGATCAATTTATGGTGATCAGATAAGAATCACTTTCTGAAACTTTTACACTCAGAAAAAAAAGTTAGTAGAAAAATTTGTAAACGGTTTTCAATCCCAATTTACTATTTTTGTACTGATTTTTAGTAAAAAAATTATTATTTAGCAAATCTTTTTGCTATTTACATTTTACAAATTACAGAGTTTTTACAGAATATCCACAAAATTTCGTTGCTAACTTCAGAAATCATTTTACAAATTTTTGAAAACCGATTTGCTAAAATTAGCAAATAAAATTACTAATTTTAAAAAAGTCGATATTGATGGAAATGTTATTTCTAATAATTTAAACTTATACATACAAACTCAAATTGCCCTAAAATGTTACATAGGATTAAAAAAGGGATCGAAAGTGAAGATACCGACTCATGTCTAAAAATAGGACATCCACTTAAAATAGCACTAAAAAGTTATTTATTTCTAAAAATCAGCCCTAACAACAATTTAAATTTCACCTTAAAAGTAAAAAAAAAAAAATTGACTAAAATATTTTTCAAAACAGAAATTACCAAATTAAAACAAAATGATTAATTCGTTTATGTTTTAAGAATTTTTAAGCCTTTGATCTTTTTTTCATTTTGTATAAAACACCTTTTAAAACATATAATTAAAATTTTTGATGCTCGATAAAAAAAATAAATCTAAAACTATTAATAGTATTTAGTATTTTTTTTTTACTGATTTTAGCAAACGGATTTTAAATTCCACTTTACAAAAAGTCTACTAAAATTTAGTAGCGGCTACTAATTTTTCTACTAATTTCATTGTACTACACGTCAGCAGACATGTGTTGCTAAGATTAGCAAAAAATACCGCTGGGCTCAAATTAGCAGAATTTTCCGTAATAACAGCAAAATTTTCAGTTGCCATTACAGACTTTTTTTGGTGAGTGTAGCGATATCCGTCCGACTAAAGGTCGTAAATATAAGATTTATTTTCTTATCACATATCCAAATTTCATAGAAATAGGAGAGTTTCTTTCCTCGGAATTATTTCCTTGAAAGTTTTCATTTAACCCATGCACTCGTAATTTGCTTTTACTTTCATTTTTCTTTATAATTTGGGCCCAGATGTTAAACTCGCCTATAACATACGAAAGCTTCCCAAAATATGGGCGATTTATCATAATTAATTTTTTTACTTAAGTTCATTTTTGACTCATTTAAGTTTAATTAAATTAATGTAGCTTTTTATAAAATTTTATGGAAATTTTGATTTTATTTCATTATTTATTTATTTATTTATTTATTTATATTTATATTAATCATATAATTTCAAAATATTTTATAGTTATATCCTAACCGAGCACTAGCAGCAAAGGCCATCGGCTCGTTGTAGCGAAAACAGACCGGAGCCTCTGGTGGGAATCGAACCCACGACCCCCGCACTGATACATAAGCTAGCACGCTACCAGGGCGCTATTTTATTACTAGCCTACCGGGGCGCTATTTTATTAATTTTTTATGAATAAATTTCATTAAAATTTAATTTCATAAAAATGGCGAAATTGTTTAAGTAAATTTTAAAAAAAGTGCATAACAAACTTTGTGAAGAAAACTTGATTAGTTTCCTGAAAAATTCCTTTAAGGTACACATTGTATGCGAAAAATTATTAGCGAAAAATTTAAGAAATAAAAGATTATATCAAAACAAAAAAACTTATTTCATTAAAAACTTTAAGTTTAAAAGTTAATATTTTGTAAACTAAAGGCAATTGCTAAATAGATTGTTCAGGTATTATTAAACATAAATCTCAGGACAATTTAAAAAAACAAATTTTTGTATCCCTTTACAAATATGTACTTTGCTAAGTATATTTCGATTAGCTATGGAAAATAAAAAAAAATAACCCTTTTAAAAGCTTGGTAAATAAAAGAAATGTTAAAATATTTTTATATCTTTCCAACTCAACTGTCATTCGCAATCAACACAAACATTTACACTTACTCAAAAAAGGAAAAAAAAATACTATAAAAAAAAGGGTTTGAGTTTTTTTTAACGACAATTGAGATCTTTGTAAATATCCAAATAAGCCAAATTGATACTGGAACAAAAGATAACACACAGCTACAGAGACTTGCATGCAAATAGTCAGTCACACATACTTTGATAACTGGTAACAAGAAAATTATAAAATAAATCAAGCATATAAATCGGAAAAAACACAAGATTTTTTTAAAGCCAATTTAGTTACTTTTGATTTCAAACGGTTGATGTATTTTATCTTAACATCCCAGCAAACTCTTCTACTACATGGTAATGAGTTTTGGAGTAAGAAGTTATAAGTTACTTTTCTATTCCGGAAAGGGGTTTGATTCTTATTTTATGGCGAGGGTAGAAAATATAGAGAAAACACTAAATAAAACGACCTAAAAAGTGCATTAAAGCAGATAACGGGAAGGTGGTGTATATGGGAAGGTCCGGTTTCTTTAAATTTTGAGACACGATTTATTGGTTTAGAACATTCACAGTCCAAATTTCAACCACATAAATACAGCTTTATGTGTCTAAATACCATTTAAACCCAATTCAGATAAGACTCTTCTAGCTCCCGTAGGTCTTAAAAAAGCCACTTCTAACCAATTTCAATTGGGTTCGATAGAAACTTTTTTACCAAACCATCCAATGGTGTATGTAGTTTGATTACAAGATTTACATGGACCTCGATATTCATATAGCATAATATGAGTAAGAGACTACGTTTTGGTTCCAAATTAATGCACAGGTAAGAATTGAATGCTTTACCGTGTAAAATGTACCAAGGCTTTGCTGTGTCATTTACATGTTAAACAGATAAAATAAGAACACTTGCAAATTTCAATGAGAATGTTAAAAGGCAAAAAAGTAATCACTTTGAAATCAAAGAAAATAAATGTGAAATGTGTTAAAAGGGTTCGTCTGTCTTCGTTTTTGATATTTACAATACTTATTTCAAAAGTAACTTACTTAACTAACTTTATGCTGTTTAAAGTGTGAAATTTGCCAAGAAAAAAAAAGTGTATATTACAATTTTGCAACCAAATATTTTTCATGTATTGACATCTTCATCATCATTATCATTGTAATCATCAGCATTACCATTTATCTTTTAACAAAGTCCTTTAATGCTTCATTTAACACTGTTCCTTTGTTTGTACAGAAAAAATATTTGTTTTTGTAATCATCATATGTGCGTTTTGTTGATGGACACTTGTATGTGTCAATGAAATGGTTTGCTTTAATCCTTTTTTTTTCTTTTCTTTGTCCTTTTCAAGTTACTTAGGTATTGTTATCCTTTCTTTGTAAATGTTTTGAGGTTATGTTTGCCAATTTTGTTTTGTCAGGATAAATAAGAGTATGAAGCTAAGTAAATTAAATGGATTGGCAATTGATGAACTATTGTTTGTTGATGTGATTTAAAAGGACTTTTTTTTACTTATTTTCACTATAAACGATATAAAGTTTTTGTTATCCTTTTATAGTAATTGGAATTGATTGTCTGGCAAGAGTCCTTGTACAGACAATTTTCGACATGTATTACCATTTTCTTATAGCAACTAAACCTATCTCCGTTTCTAGGCCAATTCAGAGATTTAAACTTTTGATTTTAGATAATACCAATTCATTATTCATAATAATCATCTTTGACACATTTGTTATTTGGTTTTATAAATTTTTACATCAATGATTTCGATACAAAAAATTGGCGCTCTATACCTCCTCATTCTCTCTAATTTCGCTGGTCAAGTTATGGTATTTATACACTTAAAAATATTTTACAAACTTTGGAAACTATTGGCTCAAGTGACTTAAACTTTGTTTTGGTATGACACGATATTTTAGAAATACAAATTTTTAATTTTAAGAAAATTTGAGTTTTAGCTAATTCCGTTAAAAAGTTTCTTTTAAAACTAAGTTTTATAAAAATTATGAAGATTTTCAATAAAGTAAAGAAAAAGTTTTAATAATTTGCTGAAATTATTTGCTGGTCGAAAAATTATTTCTTTATTATTTAATCTTTGCGGATGTTTGCAGAAATATGGAAACATCATATTTGAACCGAGATTCTAAAGGTGGATTCAATATGACGGACAAATTTTTGAAAAGTTATCGGATTCACTTGAAATTCCACACACATTGGTTCTCAGGGTTGCCCAGCAAAACCATGGTATCGACTACTTACCAGCCTATTTACTCGCTTAAATACTTTTGTTCGCGATGAGCCCAAAAGTAATGAGTGGTCATTACCTTCTCACTTACAAAAAAGACAAAGTAATGGGTGGTCGTTACCCTCCCGCTTACGAACAGCCAAAAAATAATGAGTACCCATTACTTTTGTGCTCATCGCGAACAAAAGTAATTAAGCGAGTAAATAGGCTGGTAAGTAGTCGATACCATGGGTTTGCTGGGTGGTAAATAAGAAGCCGATAATGGATTTTCAAAATGGCAAATCTATAAGATATTATAAAAATATCGGTCGCTACATTGGAAAGTTTAACTTTATATCCTTATTTACCAACCCAAAAGGCCAATAAGCGACGAGTTTAAAGAGAAAATTTTATAAAAAAACCAATACTTCAAAAAGTAAGCGGGTTAAAGCATAACGGATAAAGTAAGCAAAAGTGTAAACACCAGAACAAGAGTAGCAACCCAGAGCTAAGGTAAAACAAGACCTAAACTTGACATCTCTAATTTTGTTAATAAAAATTTATATTTGCAAGAGTACCATTTCTATCTGCATAGAATTTACTTTTACTCAATTATTTTTAACAATAAAATTTATTTTCCAAACAACAAAAGTTAGCGTACAAATTTCAAAATACTAAATGCAGCGGTTTGAGATGGGTGATTAAGGGCACAATTTTTAGCCTCATTTTTACACACTCCATGGAAACTTTTGGATTTTCTGATTTTTAAGGACGTTTAAGGGAAGAAAATTTTTATGTTTGCCCTTCCCTTTCTCTATGGAACACATGTTATAAATTTTAGCCAAATTGGTTTCGGAAGGCCGTGAACGTAGAAGAAATTCCCCCTTTGAACCCCTATTTTTAATGATGAAATTTCTAAGATGTGCCTTATCACTAAGTTAGCCGATGTTGCAGCGAACACTTATTTTAAATTTTTGGTTTCTACACCCAAAAACAGCATCAGTTCTGGCTCCAAATTTGCTGCCAATAGAATTCTGCCGGCCGCGACAAATTTTTAGTTGTGAAAACCGATATTTAGTTGTCTAATATTCCAAAACAATATTATTGTGGTGCTCACCACAACCAATTTTATTTATTATTATTTTTTTTTTTTTGATATATTTGTTTTTCGGGATTTGAACTCGGAAATTTGGAGTACTGAGCTACCTCTCTACACACAGAAAAATTAAGTGGTAACCGAATTTAAAAGTTTATTTTAGTTGCGGCAGCCAATAAATTTGGTAAGCACAACCAAATTCCAATGTAATTGCTGAATGTTTTGGGTGTTGCAACTAAAAATCATTTGTAATAACCAAATATAGTTATAGAGATCAATATTCCGGTGTACTAACTGATTTTAGTTGCAGTAACCGAATTTCAGTTGGAAACTGACAAAAATTTCTAAATTTCACAAACACTTTTAAATTTTGATGGCTAATTTTTAATTTAAATAATTTGTTAGGGAAACAAATATATTATAAAATTCATTTATCAATACCAATCATTGGTGGCGTCTACAATCAACAATTCGGTTGGTTCTACTGAAACCCTAATTGAAGCAGAGCCGCGAATAACGTTGTAAGCGACAAAATTGAAATTGTAGAGAAATCAAAAAAAAAAAAAAAAACGTTTTAGAATTTGTAGGTGTATCCCACTGACGAACTTCTTTAGATTTCATTTTGATAACGAAATCCTGCATAATTTTGCTTAATTTAATTTTAAAGTCATGAAAGAGAGTTATTCTAAAGGTAATCTGGAAAAAAAAGGTTTTGCAAAAATTGTCGCTTAAAACGTTATTCGCGGCTCCGCTTCAATTAAATGATACATTTGATCGGTATAACCGTGTTTCTAGTATATTCACTAATACTAAACGAATACACAAATACTAAACGAATTCTATTTTTAAAGTTGACAATTGGAGCCCACATGTCCTATACTTCCATTTACCTCTATAGCATTAACCTTCGATTAGTTACGGCCATTACAATTTTTTACATATTTACATTTTAATGTTATTTTTTTAAAAAAATATATACAATTTACCTCTTTTTTTCTAACTTTATTGTTATTTGTTATGGTGTCCACTGTATGATTTTATAATAGAATTAGTTTTTAGTTCCTTTTAGGGGTTAAAGGTTATTGCAAATAAAATTACATCCTTACAAATAAATGTTAATTGTGTTGATCGAATTGCAACCAATATTTTCTTTAGGTGTAGGCAAAGGAGTTTGGCTAGGCTTTTAAGGGGAAAACTTTCACCTTTTGCCTCTCCTAGAAGAAATTTCCAAAAATCCCGTCTTAGCAGATATCTACTCCGGTGGTCACGATGAATCTGTTTTCTCTGTGTAGACTTCACTGGCATAAAATTAAATTTCCTATCATTTATTCATTTTATACTAATTAAGCAAATATTAAAAAAAGTTTTTTCCATTGTAATTTTAAATAATTAGTTTTAATTTATTTTCTGTTTTTTATAAAAAAAAAAACTTTTTTATCTTTTCGTTATTGTGAAAATAAAAACAATAATTGTCACTGATGTCAAATTAAATTCGTGCCAATTTTATTGAATACAATACAAAAAATTGTACAATAAATACTAGCATTCTTTAGTATTTTTTTTTCTCTCTGTTAATTTTTTGTCTGTTGATGTTTTTTTTTTTTTTGCATTCAACCATTCATTTGGACCGGAAATGACCCCCAACTACTTGTACATTTGAAAAATGTAAAAATAAATGAAAAGAATTTATATATCATTCAATATTGTGTGCTATGCTATAGTTTGTCAGAGAATTTCTATAGGAATTTTTTGCCTGTTGTAAATTTGCTTTTCAGCGTTGACAAAGAAAGTGTTGATATTTAATTTCAGAAACAATCAATTTTAAACAAAGTTTTTTTTTTTTTTTAACTCAGCTAAGTTGTAATTTAAGCATTTAAATAGAATTTAAGTTTTACAAGACTGTTTTTCTAGGGGTGGTGAATTGTGAAACTTGCCATGACCTTTTAGACTCACATCCCTAAATTGTACGCGTTTATATCTGTGCATGTAGAATACAATTATAGTAATAAATTGTCGTTTATGGTCGCATTATTATTACATACTTTTATTTATATTGTTTCTTTATTTGCTAAAATTTCATTACATTTTCAATTTCAATTCAATTTGTGTGTTAGTTTTTTTTTCATACAGTTTAGTTTTATTCTCAGCAGTATTCAGTCTAATTTGATTTGTGCAAACAAATATCGAAACAGCCAGACATTTGTTATCATTAACCTATAAAAATAAAAATAAAATATAAATAGAGTAAAACAGTGACATATGACATCCATGTAGTACAAGCGACCGACCACCTTGTACAATCATCCTCAGAGACTAAAATTCATCTATTAAAACCACCACCGACTTCACTAAACTTTTACCAAGTGTGTTTTCGAATCAAAGCAAATATCTTGGGTAAATTTATACGGTTTTTGCCAAAACAAAAATTAGGTTATTAACTAAGATAGCAATCATTACCAATCAATAATAAATAAGACTAATCAATGAATTCAATTATCTAGAAAATCTTTGTCCAAACAAATGCTCATATTTTTCTATTTTTTAATAAGAAAAAATACTACATATCCCCACTTGTTATGTATGCAAGTCACAGAAATACTGCATTTTCTTTACAAAAAGTTGGCTAATCAAGTGTTTTTTTTTTGTTGTTATCATGATTTTTGTTCTATTTACTTAATGAGGTTTTTATATTCTTAATCTTGTTTTTTTTTTGTATTTGTCTATTCAAACACTTCATTAGAAAACAATTAAACAACCCTAAAAATTTCAGATTTTCCCAACATACCAAATGACTTGAGAAAAATATTTTAATAAGCTTACAAACACAAGCCTTAAGCTTGAAAAAGACTTGAGAATATATTGAAAAAGGCTATCGTAACAATTGTAGAAAAATCAAAACGGAACCCTCGTGAAAATATTATGTGTGTATGATTACTTTAAGCTTATTCTTGCAATTGTAGAATAAGCTTAAAAAAATAATATATTATTAATAGTTGAAAAAGAGAAATCATAATTATTTTCTTTAATTTCATTTATTTTTTATTTTAATTTTAAAAATAAATAATAATAATTCATTTTAAATATAAAAAATAGTAATTCATTTTAAATATAAATAATAATAATTAATTTTAACCATAAATAAAAATAATTAAATTTAATATGCAATTGCACGTTCACTATATAACATTTACAACTAAATGTACACGCAAAACACGTTTGACAAATTTAAAGAAAAAGTAATAGCACTTGTTGTATGCATTATAAGCGTAGAACAAAGACAACAAGACTAGAATGTATTGAAAAATATTTCTATTTTAATCGTCATATTGCGTTGTTCAATATGTGTATGTTGTTTATACGCATACTTTAGAAAAAGTTATGCATAATAATCTTTTCTCAAGCATTGTTAAATACTGCTTGTGAATTCACTATTTATATAAGCTTATTCTCAAGTTGTATTGCAGTTTGATTGCTATATGGTATACTGGGTTATTACAATCAATTGTTTTGTTTGTATGTATTTAAATCATTAACACACTTTACCATCACAAATTGCATTATCTACATTGAGATCATTATTTGTTTCAAGTTTTTATTTTTTTAAGTTTTTAATATATTTTTGTTTAAGTTATTTGCACTTACCTTAAAGCACGACTTAATTTATCGTAATTCATATTAGGTTTGGATTTACGTTCACCCCACCGTCGGGCCACTTCATCGGGATCGGTTAATTTGAATTCGCCATTTGTCCCTTCCCATGTTATGCAACCAGCATTACCGGAATCTGAGAGTAGTTCTAGTAAAAATTGCCAGAGTTGTATTTGACCAGAACCTAAAATAAAAGTAATTTAGTTGTTTAAAGAAGAATAAACTTTCTATGAAAAATGTTTTTATTCTAAACTCTGTTTGTGAATTAAAACATAATATACGAGTATTTCAATTAAATAAAAATATATTACAAAAATTTGTTTTTTTTTTATTTGTAAAATACTGGAAAGAGATTCAATTTTGTTACACATTTTGCGGCATTCTCAGAAAATCAAGTTTAAATTAGGAAACCTACAGCAGTAAACATGTTTTTATGTATTAAAGATACAAAACAATTTTTTATGGTGGATATTTTAATTTTAAGGTTCAGAGTCCATTCCCCTATTTG